>BPLR01014130.1:0-89601 GCA_021605095.1 Caerostris extrusa
AAGCCATGGTTGCTAGCGGGATGACTGCCGCCCAAATTATTGAAATTTGGAACTGAAGAGGGATGAAAGCGTGAATAGAAATTGAAAAAAATGAGGAAACCCATAGCTTATTGCACACAAAAATTCCTCAATTTTTAAATTTTTAAATCAGCACCGGAGCAGAAATAATGTTTAGTTCAATATTGCAAACCGGCTCCAGTTACAATGGTTTTGTTTCTGTGGGGTGGTTTTCTTCTGCTTTTTGCGTTGTTAGACTGTAATCATTTTATCGTTTGCACATGAAAGATTTTTAAAATACTACAGGTCCAGTGGTCCTCTGTAAGGTCTGTTTTCTTGAGCCGAGGAACCTGGCCCAGCAGGTCAGCAGGCACAATCACCTCCCACACTGAGCCAGTGGATGCAGTGGCCGGAATTAATCACGGCTCAGTACAAAGCGGTATATCATTTTTTCTTGAGATGATCAGGTCATAATGTGAAACAGATCAGATTACTTCACAAGATTAGCTGCAGAGCCAATACGTAAAGTGGAATCATATCAAACTGATTTTTTAGCATTTCACGTTCGTGATATCGTAGTTTTAATTCATCTTTAAACAAAAAGATTGTATCATTCTCATTTATTTTTAGATTATATTGTTGATACTAGTTGTCATGCTGCATTATACCATATGAAAGATGTGTATTATTATTACTTATCTATTTATTTAGTCGCTGAAACTGTGGATTGACGAAATGAACAAAAAAATAGCAAAAACACAATAATTTGAAATGAATGCTTTAAAAAATAAAAATTAAAATATTTCATAAATAATTTTAAAGGGAATGTTACTATGTAAAAAATATACATCATTAGTTTTACTTAAGTTACATAATGAGTCATTTGCCAGCATCATGAAGATTGTGCATCTGGCACGCCGCGGCTCACGTGTGGAGTGTAGCTGCACAATATCAGAAATGTTCTTTTCAGTGTAGATAAATGATGAAGGAAAGACCCGCTCACGATCAGCACCTCAACTGGACCCTGTTCCTATTTAGATTGTGCTCCTTGCAATGCAGCAGTACTTGAGCAAACTGCACATCAATGCATGTAAGTATAAGAAAATGTTATTGTTATGGTTTTTTTTTCTGTTTTTATCAAAGACAGGTGGTCCTTTTCTTAAAAGTAACCTTACTTTAAGATTTATTTCATTTATTGTCATTATTTTTTTTTTTTGTCATTTCTGTCACTCATATAGAACGATAAATAAAATACAATTCTTTTTTTTTTCCTCATGAACGCCTTCCTGAAACTATATTTAAAATGCTTTTTAAAGTCATATTTGATCGGCGCAAGGGTTTCAAAATGATTCTAGTGTGCCAGATTCTTCTTCCTTCATGAAACGGGCTCCCTGTTCGGCTTCTCTATTTCTCATTTATATATGTGCATTATGGTGGTCAGCCCCTGAGCTAAGTGGCAAATGTCAAATACTGACTACCCCCAAGGCCACAATACAAGTGCTGATTAAATCTCCTCAGTGAAGCACGTTGGGTTGGTCGAGACACGATGTTTGTAAAGGCCACCAAGCAGCCAAAAATTTCATATTTTCTTAGATGTGCATCTTATCCTCGCGAGAGTAGCTGCCGCCGCTCCCAGCACCCAGCACTCAACTCCTGACCTTGTATCGCCTAGACTTGCTGGGTGCGCGATTTGCCCCTGCAGGCGGAAGGTGAGCCAACTGATCCCTCCAGACTGAGGTGGCGATTTTCATCGCTCATACTTGGTCAACCAGGCAAGTGTCTTTAGTTTTTATCTACTGGGATCGGAGATGTGTCACACATTTTGTATGAAAAATACTTAATCAGTAGCAGCCCTGAAAACTCAGTACTGGCAGACTGGGGCAGGTTATTAAGCTTGCTATTTCTTCAATATAATGCAGTTGAAAATATTTACAATGCTCTGGAGATGTTTCAATCCCAGCCATAATAAAATGTATCTCCTCTTGAAAATTCAATTCATTTTAAACACTCTTCTTGAATCCTGGCCGCAGACTGTGGCTGGTCACCATCACTGGCCCTTAAAATGAATAAAATACTGCTTGTTACATGATGCACGGAGCCTGATTTGAGCTGCAGGCAGCTTTCAAATCTGCAGAATGGCCTGCATTTTCAAATAGCGGTCAGGCAGTCCGTGCTTCACCAAACCGCCTCATCTTGTGAAAGCACTTGAAAACTGCATCATGACTTTAGTTTCACACTCCTCTTCATAAGATTCTACAAAGAGCATCATCGTTTTGAACGTGCAGGCAAACTCAGGGCTGGTTTGCTTTTTTGCGTCGTGTCTTCTTCATATCCCTTTCGATTTTCACAACTGAGGCCATCATACTATAAATATCTTGGGCTCATCAATGTGCGGTCGTGTATCAAAAAGCGTCAGATTTGTATAGTACGAAAGTGGATCAGCACGAGTGGGATAACTCAGAGACATCATGATCCTCCTTACTTCAGGCATGGGCACAGATTTCTGATAGGTCCATTCTGTTTAAAGAACAAATATTTTGACAAGTAAGTGGTCTTATCAGTTTGTATCACTAGTAGCGGCAGGGAGCACATCAGAGTTGGGACTCGCCGCCCAGGTGGTCCAGACCCATGAAGTCGCAAAGTAATCCCAGCTGCTTTGAAAAATGGGGCACTCTCAGCCACATGATCTTCAGCTCACAAGACGGCTTCAGTAACTGGGCAACACCAGCCTGAAAACTGCCATGTCCAGCCTTGATCGATGGTCTGACAGCTGAGTGCAACTTCCCTGCCAGCCACCAGCCAGTGCGCGAGTGGCACCGTCGAGCTGGTCATGATCGCTGATTTGGCGCATCGCTTGAGTCCCTGCCTCCCTGTAAACAGCCACAGTGGCCCTGACTGACGCCAGGGGCGGGTCATTATTCCTTATCTTCTCTCTCCTCTTCTGACTTGCTCACAGGTGAATGTTCTCTTTTCCTCAAAGAGTTAGCATTATGTCTTAACATGGAGGCTCATTATCTCTTCTTTTTTCTTCTGCAATGGCTCAGTGGGGAAGAAGAAAGAAAGAAACGTCCGTATTTTTAGGTGCCTGTCCTCCCAAAGCTGCTCATTTTATTCTTCGTCTCGTGGACCGTTATGGAAAACGCTTTGGCTAATTGACATTTTCTTTTCTTTTGTGTGCGTAGCTGTCATCGGAAGCAGACAGAAAGCCAGGTGTGTGACTCAGTCACTGCATGGAATTTCTTCATGCAACATTCTTGTTGGCAGCGATTGCTTTGCAGCTCCTTGTTAATTTAAAACATAGCCTACCTCAAATTATGGCTCGGTACAGCACGTTATCACAAACAGAAATTCATTCTTATTCAATACGTAGTAAAATGGAGACCTGGTCAATATTAATAGCCAAGATGGAATTTCGCCAGAATAAAGTGAAGTGACTTATTTATCGTAGCCAGGCTGCTGCTTCTAATGGCTCATAGACTTTGCACATATCAGTGCGCAGGCCTACCTATAGCTATTGCTGTCATGGACATGAGCTGTGCTACTTTCCTATTTCATGGACAATACAGGGCTGCGCAGTTGGGTGAACCCATGAGCAGCCACGGTGTGTGTGTTCGACCACCTGCAAGCCTGATGCAATCGCCACAGCAAGCAGCTTGCACAAAACTCAAATATTGCCTCTTATATTTCATTGAATGTATATTTATGATAAACATACTTGTTGCCATCTTGATAAGTTTATTCATTTATTTCATTTATTTATTTTGCTAGACATTTTAAAAATCCTCCCCGAGTGGTTCAGGTTTCATTGAATATGAGACAGAAGGTAGTAAAAAAGGGCATGTATCATACCATATTCATATCTGATGAATGTCTAGCTCTATTTATTTATTTGATACTTTTTTAAACCTTTTCTTTTATTGTTTTACGCTTCCATTATCCTCTTCTTACCCATTAATTTCACTTATTTATTTGTTAATCTTTTTACTATTTACCTACTTTTTCTGTATTATGTTAATCTGCGTCGGGAAATCACATTTATTAACGATGATTCATCATCTTGATGTGACAGATATGGCTCGTGTAATTGGTCATTTAAAGCCTGTTTGAAAACAATGGGCAAAACGAAACATAAAGATGATCGGCTGCGCACAGAACAAATCATAGTGAACACTGATCATTTTCGAGGAAGTGGTGGATTTCGCATGTATTCTTTTTTTTATTTAAATCATTATTGAAGTGAATCAAACATCATTAGTTAAAGTCACACGATCTTCCCATCGTGAGAAGTCATACGCATAGATGCAATACATATGATATGATTCACATCAATAGCTCATTTGTTTCAAGATAAATAATATAAACACGGCTGAGATGGCCCAGTGAAGAGCAGCCTGAGAAATGTGTGAACATAATGGCAATGCAGCACAAACTCGGTCCAACTATGTGGATCTTTCACGCAATGCAATGTTATCATACAACCAGTAATTTTGGGCTCAGCAACTTTTTTCGAACAATTTTTATATGTTGAAAATGTTCTGACAACCGCGCTTAAGTGATCGCGATTCTGGCTTCTCATCGCCGATTGGCAGCCACATGACAATGAGCTCGGGAGCCCATAACAGATATACATGCTGGTTCAGTCTTGTTGTACAGCCAGCACTGGCTGCCAGGCTTTTGTTGCATACTTTGCGCGAAAATAATAAAGATCTTTCAACATCGGACAAACTTCCATGAACAAGGGCTGAAGATCTGTGTAATCATGACATCTTTTGTCCTTACAAAAAATAGTAGCGACCATGCTTATGAGATCTTTCTTCAGATTAAATATAATTTTTAATATCTCATATATTGCACCTTCCAAAATGATGATTTGGTATTAATGGCTGGTTATTGGTTAATACCGGCATGAAAATATTTTCACATAAATAAATTAGAATATCCATAAAATAGTGGTCGCCCGCAGATTCAAAGATCAAACTATTTTAACAAATTCACAAACATATTCAATCATTTCCAAAATGAATGATTGACACAAGTGTGATAAAATACAATGCCCTCCATGACAGAGCAATGAGTATAAGATACATCACGACCAGCCTCTCATAAAATTGTGGTATTTTCGTTACGTAATTTTCTATTAGTAAATCTCGCATTCTCAGTTTTTTTTTTTTTTCTTAGTATCTTCAAAATATAGTAAAATATTGCAAACGCGTGAATGATTACTATGCTGGATGACATGCTGTGAATACATGGAGCACATGGGAAAATGACCTTCATGAAAACATACTGTTTTTTCCGCATACTATTGTAGTACGTGGCTCTTGTGTTCATGATTTTCACAGAAAATTTCTTCGATCAAATCTTTCAAAATGAACGACGCACACGCGATATTATATTGAATGTTCTCCATGAATGTCAGAGCAATGAACTACTTATGCACCAGTTATAAAGATGTGTGTCGATTTTGAAGTTCATACATTCAGACTTCTTTGATCCTTGCAAATTGAGGAAGTGTGATTTTTTCGAGTCATTTTAGCAATTTTTTTGCGAGGATCTTTGCTATTTTTGCAGTATCGACTGAGCATCGTATGTAATAACATCAGCACCTCCAACTATTTTCCTGGGAACATTTAATGGACACTGTTGACACTGAAACTTTGCTGCAGTTGTATTTTGGGAGAAGGCGGGTCACAGTGGCGGTCTCTGATTTGAGAGTTCGCAAGTTGGAGGACACCTTCTGGTTGCTGATCATCCAAATGGAAGTGATATGAAAGAAGGGTCAGAATCTGATCGTGAGCTTCCTACCCAAGAGGATAAATGACAGTGAAGAACTCAAAAGAAAAAAGGAGAGTGGCGGATGTTTGAAATTCCCGATGTTGCAACATTAACCTTTTAGAACAGCAATATCACAACATCTCCAGCCTGAGCAGGGATACTATTGGAAGACAGCTTGCGTGATCCCTCCAAAGCCAGTGTAGACAAGGCAAAGGGACCCTCAAAGTGTCAAATAACATGAGCTTTATAATGTGGATGCCGTTTCTTCCGGGGCCAAATTGGTCAAAATGTAACAATGATAATTTAAGAAAATATGCTTTGACTTGTCATTTTGTTTGGCAGTGTAAACATTTACTTAGGTCAACACTGATTTGCCATTTGAATAAAAGTGGTCCTGTAATGGAAATCTGCCCGATGGGTCATGGCCTCAGCCAGCTTCTATCACCCAGACTGGCCATAGCATTTTCTTCTAAAAAGGTACTGCCAGCACTTCCCCCCAAGAGCCGCTTATAAAACACTATGTAAACAAATTGGTCGTTTTTCTTAAATTCCGCTTTTAAAAGCTTTTTTAATATTGTTGAAAATACCTTCCAATCAGAGTTTAGAGAGCCAAGATAAATTCATACAAAGTGTTTTAAAGAAAATTTATAATATTTATTTTTGAAATGATGAAACACTTTTATTCATTGGGAATTAAACCACACCTGGGTACAGGAAAATACTTTCTTAGGAGCATTAATGTATAGCAGCCTCGTGTCTTATCATGAGTCACTTTTGCTGGGAACATCTTCATTGGCTCTTTATGTTTTTGCTACAATCATTGATCATTTGTCGCTTGAAATGAAATCCCAGTTTTGGCCTGAGCTTCAGTGGCCCGCATTTTACGTTTGAAATGAAAATTTATTTCTGATAGTAAAATTTTAATTATAAATAAAATTGTTGCAAAAGTCAGTATACATGGGGAAATAAACAGTAGCTGGCTTGGTCACTCTTTTCCAGATTCATTGTTTCTTATAAAAATTATCAAGGTTTGAAATGACGAGCTGCCATCGCCGTGTGCCTCATGTGCCGTTAGCTGGTCAAAATAATCATGACAATAATTCGATACAATTTTCAATAGTTATAAAAATACTTCAAATACAGAATATTTAATAAAAGCATTATCAAAATCATACCATTTACCTGTGGTTTGCTTTGCTTCTCCATGGGCCTGTCCACCAGCGCATTTTGGAAGTCGCCACGGCCCAAAAAGCCTCTGACGCACTTTGATTTTCATCTTCTCATGAGATCAGGACGGAAAAACGCCTGCACTTACTGCAAGATCCGTACTAGTCTCTAAGATTTGGATATTTGATCATAGATTGATTCCAGCAGCTCCCAGTGTGGGCTATCAAAAACAGTGACATCTCACTGGGCTCTTTTCCTTCATTTGTAAAAGGTTCACATGGTTCCAACAAATCAGCTATAGCATTTGGAATCAAGATGCAATGGAGCTGGCCAAACAAATTGGTTTTTTGACCATATTGTAGTTTCGATTGATCGTTTTTTACTTGATTATTAACAATTAGATACAACCAATGGAACATTAAAGCCAATAGTCTCAATGTAACAACAAAACGAACGCAGTTCAGTCAGATATGACACGTCAAGAGTTTGATTTACTAATACAGCCGTGAGCTCAGAGTGCAGTGGCTGACCGCAGTGGAAGTCGAACATGGCCACTTAGGGTGATATGGTGCCAACAGTGGCAATACACGTGTGGTCGTGGTCAATGTGTTTTGAAAGTTTCCTGTCAGGCCAGTTGCTTTAATAAGATATTGACACATTTCAGAGAGGCATAGAAGGGGCTAGCCCAAACAGCATGTTGGTTTGACGCTCTAGCGTGCAAAAACAATGGCAAACCAAAAAATGTGCTGATTGCACTCTTCACAAAGCAGTCGCGCAGCCTGGGGCGCGGATAGGCCCATTTTTTCTTCGAACAATGTTACCCAATACGGGTTCTTTTGGAGTGAGCTGCAGCTGGGAGTTCCACAGATGCACACGACAGTGCACCTCGGATTTTTTCACAGATCACCCACGAGGTGGCTTTTCCAGCACAGCATGGGCTTTTTTGTGGTACACACGAGCCGAGTGAGATTTCTCTATTTCTGGGTCACAGTGTACAAAGAAACCACTCAGAGAAGACAGCAACAGGGCTGTTGGCCTCCAGTCGCAGTGGATCTTTCTTCGACTTTGAGGTTCTGTGGGCACGCAGCATTCTTCTTGGTCCGGTCTGAACTTTCTTCACTCCAGCAGCCTGCTGGGTCGACAGCAGGTCCGCGGCCCAGTCACAGCCCAGCCTGGGCGGCGTGGAAGTCTTTGGGGCTTGTGCCACACAGAAGGGAGGAAGCTGTGTGGTGGGTGCTGAAGAAGAGAGCACTGAGAGTGGCGGGCGGAGCGCAAACCACTTGCTGGGAGTGCAGAGAGCTTGAGTTGGGAGCGGCAACAAAACGATAACGATCTGCATGAGCAACAAAAATCAGCATGCCTGTCAAACCCGAGCTCATGGGTTTGCTTCGCGGGCCCACGTATATCCAAGGTAGAGAGAAAGGGGTGTGCAAGTCGAAATAAATTATTACATTCTGTACAGAAAATTTGCGTTTGGGAACGTGTGCTTGACCTGTGGAGTTAATTGCTGCCTTATTTCTAGTTGGTCAAAATACCTCCTGAGCTTCCAATGGAAATTTCTATTTGCGCCAGGCAATAGTTTTATCATAATGACATTTTGCCCCATCAACCATTTTTAACAGAAAGTGAGTTCCCAACAAAGCAAAAAAACTAACAATTCTTTTCAGCACCAGGTTGAAAATATGCGGTAAAGAAAAAGACAGCCGGTGCCCAGCTAGCTCAAAAAGTGCAGCACCCAGAATCCAAAACCCATAAAAGATCATTGAAAATGCAAGCTGCAAAAGATTTAATAGAATCTTAACATTTTAAATATTATGTTAATAGTCAACAAAAGTGGCAGGCTCTTCTGAAGCTGCGTGAACGTGGAGTGCTTGAAATGATGTCATGGTAACAAGATGCGCTCAGCAAACCGGTACACCCTTGGCTTGTATATGATATTGGGAAGATAACCGAAAAGTGGGAATAATGAGAGCCGTGCTTACACAAAAGTGTGGCCACAATTTGAGTGCACCTGAGAGTGGGCATGAAATCATACAAAATACTGAGTGGCTCAGCCAGCTATATATATATATCGACCACACCATATGCAACCCTGGCTGGGGGTCAATAGAGAGCTCATGCTTATGGAATGTTCATAATTTCAACATATTATAGTTGTGTAATTTATTTTAAAAGCCAATAAAGGCAGTATTTCTTCATGTTCTTGGCCATTACTAGGTAAGCCAAAATATACAGGCCCTGAGGAAAATTGGTCATGGTCATCACGAAAAATATGTATTTATAGTTTAGCCTATATGTTATCACTTGCAAAGCAGTTGGTCAAAACCGAAATGAAGGAACCATATCGGGCGGCCTCTGTAACTGGCACGATCGTGCCAGTCTGCGCTGAGCTGACTGCTGGGCCTTCTAGGCATTTTAGTGGTCGAGGTTGCGCCCGACCTTCAAAGTCGTGGTTTTCTTGCGGCAAAGTTGAAGAGAGCTGCCTTCCATTCACGTGTACAGATCGGGGTCTGGCGTGTGGTGGCCCAGAGCGGGAAGAGCCTGGCTGGTCGTGGCGGTCATGTGATGGTCATGTGGACGACGTCTGTCGTCATACACCTGGTAACCCAGTGTGGCTGGCTCTTTGTGAAGGCCTCCCAGCTAGAAGAAAGCAGGGTCCGCTTGTGGGCTGTGCGGCTCAGGCATGCATTTTCCCTGAGGCCTTGCCATACTTTAAACACCTGTTGGAAAACGCCTGAGTCAGGCCACATCTTCATCCTTCACCCCTCTCTCTCAGTACAGTGGTTTTAGTCCTGGATAATGAAAATCCTCCAAACCCTCGAAAAAAAAATTGTTCTCCAAACTCATCCAGAAATTTTAATCTTTTATATGTGAAATGACAGTCATCACTGTTACTTGAAGCATATCCCGTACTGGAAAAATTGGTCTTCTTCTGTGTCTTCAACAGGCATAAACGGTGCTGATTTTTGCCAGCAACCTTACAACTCGATAATTTGGAAATCTCACTCGGTTCATTTCGATTCTTTTATTGTTGTGCAATAGTGACAGGTCTTTTGTAAATGTAATAAACAGCTGGCTGATATTCTTCTTGGAATTGAATTTATTGTTTTTGGTTTCATCCTCTGAAGTCAAGTCGAGGGAAGAATGTTACAAAGTCGAATATTTTCTTTTCGGAAGAAAACAGCGCCGCGAAATCCCCACAGCCCAGAAAGAGCTCATTTATGCCTTCCTGGAAGTCGACCCTGGCAGAGCTCACTGTGAGATGGCGCTTGGCTGGGCTCTCACAAAGAACCCAGGTGCCATTCATTGGTCAACAAATCCCTTGGTAAAATACAGGCTTTTTATGTTCAGTTCGATAGAGGTAGAGCTGGATATTCTGAGTTAAACTCACTTACAGTGGTAAGCGTGCGTGTGGCTCAGTGGTGAGTTGCAACCAGTGTTGGGGTTCCCAAAAGATGATTATATCACTATTGAATTCTTCTGAACGCCACATTGGCACACCTACGGTTTTTTCTTGAACAAAATGCGGTAAAATACGTCATTTTTAAAGAAAGTGTGCTTACATGTTAGCTTTTTTTACCACAGCCAACGGTACTCTTTTGCGTATTCAAATAAGGAGAGCTGCAAATATCGATTATTCTTCATTTATAATATAAAATTTTCTGGATATTGTAACAAATTTTCGGAAACAAATAGTACTCAAAAATTTTAAAACCAACAACTGTTTCGGTTCTCTGAGGGTACGAATAGTTTCCCCACTTATGTTTTCGATAATGGGGAAGGGTGTCACAAAGTTTATTTTTCGTGCAAGAAATGCTGGGTGGCTATGGCTGAAGATATTGTTGTCAGTCTAGTAACAGCTGGGTCATTTTCACAACCCCGAGGTTCAGAAGTGTCATTTTTCAGATTTGAAAGACACAATTCCATGATAACAGCTCATAATCTCCAAGGCACTTAGTAACTAACCCAGTATCAGCACTTAGTGCTAGGCCGTGTGAGAAGGATGGTGGCCTGAATGCAGCCCTGAGTCAGGCTAGTGCACAGTGTCTGGCACGAACATCTTCTTTTGCTCGTGTTGATCGCATGGGCCGCAGGTCATAATTTCTTCCAGCCTTCCAGTGGATTTTTCAGAAAAGTTGCGTTGAGGCCTATCCAGGATGGCGAATACATAGCCTCTTCTACGAATCACTATATTCAATATCTACGCACCCTGTCTCCTCTGGCCACCAGATTCAGGTTATAATTATCACAGAACTTCCTATGTTCAGAATTACTCGTGGAAAAGAATTCAGCTGTGGACCACACTCGGTGAACACTGCACCATTACCTCTCGGTATCACTGAGGCACTGGTCAATTCTCTTCGAATCACCATTCAGAGCTTGTCAGCCAATATCATTTATGCAATTGTTATATCCCCCACTTCCATGCAAATTATATTATCTGGCTAGCGTGCTCTAAGGGCTGGTGGCCTGTGGCCTGAGTCCCCGGCGGCGCCGCATTTTATTACTAGGAACTGTGGAGTCCGTGGTCCCGGTCTGGCTGTGGAAGTGTCAGTGTGCCATCTCGCTGGCACGCCCCCTGGTGTGGTGAGTGTGAGCAACTTACCTTGGTTAGCATCTTTAAGATTGCTGATCTAGGGAGGAAGCTTTTGCTTGATGGATAGAGCGCAGCAGTGGTAATTATATCTCGCTTTATGAATCTCAAGAGTTGCAGGAATCACTATTGTTGTTGGAGCGAAGTCTCACATCCTCAAGCTGCTGATGAATCACACATCAGCGGTCAGAGCACCACATTGGTGAACACTCATAGCAAGTAATAGTGAATATTACCACATGTGTTATGAGAGCTAATTCTTCCTCGTGATGGTTACAAGAGCAAAAGATATTGAATTTTATAGTCTGCAGATGTGCTTCAGCACTAGCCAAATGCATTGTAATGCCAGCTTTCATCTGTTCTCTGAGGAAAATATTTTTTTTTATAAAATTTATTTTAATTTTTCTAACATTTATGGTCCTTATTTCGTATTTTGTACCGCATTTACTCACCTTCTTCAGTTATTGGCTTCCGTAAAATGTTGGCACAGCAGATGCGCACCGTGAGATGATGCCTGTTTGACGATGACCCCGGGGATTTTCAATCGTCCGAGTCCTGCTCACCAGGAATGGAACAAGGAAAGTCTCTGCAACTATCTTTCGAGTAAAAGACCATGATGGGGGTCAGATACCTGGGAGATCACACTGCATGAGCGTAATGTCAACATACAGCAAACTTTCTGGTCAATATGTGCCGAGAATGGAAGTGCGTGGTCTTCTTCGTTGGCTGCAATTAAACCATGGCTCAAGAGTTGAACCAGGTCAAGAATTCTTGGAATGATGATGCGTATCCTGCCCTTGTCAAAGGCTTGGGATATGTGCCGATATGCTAAACATTTTTAAAGGATTTGCAGCCTGATCAAATGGGAGTAGCTTGCAATGACTGTCTTGTCAGTGTGCTGGATTGTGTTATCTGAAAAAGTAATGGTATAATATTTTTTTATAATTTCATATAAATTTTGAATTTCTGTCAATTCTTGTAAATTGATACATATTCATAACATTTAGCATTTGCTGTCCTTGGAATTAGTTTTTTGTGTTAATTTATTTTTTTTTCATATAATTTGAAGGTAGGCCATTGTGTATCATTAAATGACTGTGAATCAGCCGAAATAAGTCTGACAATCTGGGGAAAACAGCTTATCAATGCAGCACAAAATCATTGAGCAGTAGAGTTGCTCAGGGAATGCCATGCCAAAGATTATAAAGCGTGAAAAGAAAAAAGAAATCAGATAGTTTGAGCAACTCCCGTCAGTTTGTTTAGATTTAAACTAATGGAAAGACATATGAAAACAAAGAAGAAAGAGTTGATATCTTCATTTTTTTCTCCTCACAAATTCTGGGGGACAGTGGCCACATTTCATGGTCAGATCACTCTCATCACAGCCTGCTGGTAGCGGGTCAGGTTGTCTCTTCCCACAACCCCAAAACCACACAATGTATAAACCACCCCACAGCTGGGCTCAGGGCGTGGTTTCAGTGTGGTCAGGCGGGGCGGGAGACTCAGCCAGCAAGTCAGGCCTTGGTGGCCGGAAAAGTTGCTTCAAATAAAGTCAAGTTCTATTGTCTTCAAAATGAATTGCCTGCATCTGATTAAAGTGTAAGAGACATGGAATATTTATAATTTGAGGGCTTTCAAATAATTGAACTGGCAAAGTTAATCATAAACCGCACACCTGGTCGGGAATATGCTGGAATGAATGAAGCACGCCGCCTGGCCAGTCATACTGCCAGATGATAGCATAACTGCCGCAGCCAACAAATGCTGTCAGTGCAGAGCACGGTTTTTTAAATGCAAAATAGCTGTTGACACGCCACTGACGCCGCAAGCACCTTATCTCCAAGTCCACGAACCTGAGGAGAGCAGTGGAAGGGGCAGATGGGACTGCAACTCTGACTCTCCGTGTTAAATGGGAGTTTATCTTGGGGGAGTTACATCCATTGCCCAGCCCTTCTCACTCATGATACTGTGTTGGTAATGCACACTCCAGGCTGCTGCATAATGCGCTACCCCCCAAAGGGAGCACATGTCTGTATAAGGGTCGGTTACTTGTATGCATAATTTACTGTTTGTGATGTGAAACGTGCTCCCAAGTTCGATCTCAGGTGTTCAAGAAGAAATCTACGTAGTTGGGAGCAGGCCTTCATGATAACCGATAGGTCTAGTGGTAACATTCGACCAAAAGCAACACAAACAATACCTCATCATGTTAGGTCACAAATGGATGAAAAACATCTGTGCTCTATAATGCCGTTAAATAGAATAACTATTTCATGGTTGCACCGATATCAGGACACAAGATGCCGTAGGAAGCTTTTCTTCCGGCCGGGCTCATTTTCCGATAACACATTGATCGTGCCTTACTATTGTCACTGACCCCAAGCTGTGTGAGCCAGGGATTTGCTTAGTATAGCTGTGGATCTTCGGAGCTAACAGTCTGTCTGCATATGTAGGAACCTTTTCATATAAATGTCGACTTAGGAATGACTGTTTTGCTAGATCTTCTGAAATAACCGAACTTCTAAGATCTCGGTCAGGAGCACAATCTCCGATACACGTACGGTCACCTCTTGAACAGATGTAGTCTTACTCAAAATCTAACTTCTTTTCGTTGCACGCCGTTGTAGCCACAATGTGTTCATACTTTCGCCGCCCACACACTAAAATAAACACGGTTCACAGTTTCAAGAAAACTTTGAGTCAGCAACTATAAAACATTACGTCATCACAATATTCATGTTGGTTACACATCTCATGGTGTCGTACATTTGTTATATCAGTGTCTGCAACAAACCGACGTCGGGTCACCTGAGCTTCACGCCACAGCACGCCACGTTCGGGAAAGTCGGACACCGGGGCCCGTTGGCTCATTGGCCTGTTTTCTTTACGCCGATTGAATACACAAAAAGAACAGCCAACATTAATGGAGATCATCATCAATCCTTTCACAAATAAATTTACCTGTTCCTGTTTTTGAAACAACTCTAAACAATTCTTGACATTTGCAAACTAATAAATAATCAGTTAATAAAGCTGGGTTAACGCAAGTTTTCAAATAAGCAATTGAGCAAAACATTATCATCAATATTTTCATGCCATATATCTATTTCACATTTATGTAAGAGTATAATAAAATAAATAAACATGAAATCTTTTGTCGTCTTGGGCCAGTTGCCTGCCGCATGCATAGGGTAACAAAATTTAATGTTCACTGGGCACTGTCGCTGGCGAATATTTACCCAAACATTTGTGATGCCAGGAATAACTGGAGCAGTTGGATGAACCGTGCTGGCCTGGGGCCCTGCTAGGCAACAAAGGGTAAAGTTGATAGCGACCAGTTGGTTCACGGTTGTAATGTCTGCCTGAAAACAGATTAATAAGCATATAGCCTGGAATTCTGTGCCTACTTACTATAAAAAGATCAACAAAGCCCCACACAATAAAACAAACCACGATGATCAGAATGATGTCTATTATCGAGATTGATGGATTTCCGTCATAAACATAAAAAAATCAAAAAAAAATTAAATTGCTTTTTCCTGTGTCAGTAATGATAAATGATAAGGGAAAAGAATCTGGCGGGCCCTACAAAGATCGGGCTAGATCAGCGTTTAGAATGAATGATTTAAATCTCAGCAAGCCAGCCTTAGCAAATACGCAGCAAAGAGGGAAGGAGAGACTGTGGAATAAGAATGGAAAGACCTGAGCCAGTCAGGGTCAAGAAATTCCAGTCAATAGCAATGCATGGGGAACACAAATACCTGATGTAAGAGCGCAGCAGGCCTTCTGCTCTTCCCTTGTGTCAGTTGCTGATGATTTATTTACGTAGCTCCAGTGTCAGTGACACATTTGCAGAAGATCGGAACAGTCCGATTCTGATCGTAACTGAACAAAATGCTCATCAGCCCGATACTCACACCCTGAATAGTACTTCTTTTCTCTCCTAGCAGAAAACAACGCTTTTTATTCTTCTCTCAGAATAATAAACATAAAAAAAAAAAAAAATGAAAAAGAATCTCTTCAGCTTCCGGCTCTAAATGCCCGAAAATTTTCCATGCTCAATGCCTATCTATATCCAGTTAATGTGGCTCGCAGGCATCACATAATAGATCCACACAAGCAACAAGTCTGTAACAGCCTTGTTTTTGTGTTAACATGTTTTGGCATATTTACCCTGCACCACAATTACTTCCTTAAAATGTTATGTATTTTGGAATCAATGGGCCCTTCTGGGAATAAATGGTCAGAAAGGAGGCTTTTGTTCAGCCCAAGCTTGCTGTCAATCACTGAATATCCGTGTCAACTTTTCAACCAATGCTGATAATGATGCCCATCGTGTCTTGGCATTCTGAAAAATCAGGAAACAGAATAATTTCAAAATGAATGAGGCAAATCGAAGCAACGACGAACACAGATATAAACTTCAACACTCTTGAACAGTTAGCCAATAGCGCTGTGTCGAACCCCAGAGAATTGTCTAGTTTTCTCCAATCAATTACCACTAAAACAAATTCCAGTTAACAATTAAAAGAGCTGAGCGTGGGCTTCGCTTACAGCACAGACAGTTTAGTCTCCTCTCTAAGCGTGTAATAATAACCCTTTTTTCAGCTGAGGTCAAAATATGTTTAGTAATAGGCCTTGAGCCGGTTTCGCAAACAATGGATCCATTGGCAAAATAAAATTTGTCAGCAAATTGCTTTCCTTCAAATCACAAGATGTTTTACCTATTTAACATAAAAATTATTATATTTAATTCTGGGTGTAATTATCAACAGATCTGAATGAAAATTTGAGAATGACGACTGCCAATATAGGAATGAAGAATGACCCTTCTATATACCAATACTTGAGTGACACAGCATTAAAAATGTCCTGCACCACTGTGTCTAGCTTTCAATCAAAACAGTTTCAGCAATCAACTGGAGCTGAGCTGCCTGTTTCAAAGAAGCTACCAGCACAAAGCTCTAGTCTCCCTTCAGTTAAAAACAATAAAAGACAACTTCCCTTTTCTGCTCGGTTCCTAAGCTCAAAATTAATGTCATCGAGGCTGGTAGAAACAGTGTGAAACAAGAAAGCACAAAACCGGATGGAGGGCAACTGTAATCATGGAAATTGGAGATTTGCTTTACCCATGTAGTAGACAATACAAAGCTGCTTACGAGCACCCTCTTCTTCCTTCCTCCTCATCCCCTTCTGAACAATCACAAATAAAAGTGGATTAAATGTGCGAACGAGACAGTGTGTCACAGAGGCCGAACTGAAATAGTTCGAGGAACGATCGCCATTTTCCCGCAGCTCATCGGAAGGGCAGCGTGAGGCCCCATAAGGCAACGTCGGTAGAATGGCTTTTGAGAAAGCCTGCCAAACGTGGTACTGTTTCTCGCCTTGTTTTGTTACATTTAAAGACAGTTGAAACCAACTGACCAGCTATGTATGCATGTAAGTTGCTCGCCAATGTTCATTTAGTTCAAGATACTTGTGGCTGGCCCTTTGAAAGGACATTAAATTCCTTCTGCCATTACAGTGATGCTGAATTTTGAATGATAAAAAAAATTCATGCTTCACTCCAGCTTTGTCAGTTCCTCTCGCACAACGTGCAGATGAAGAGAGGCCAGTTACTTGTATATTGCAGTGGCGGCACGAATGCGTTTGCTAGCCGTAACCTGTTACTAAAATAGATGGAATAGCTAGCAGTGGTGCCTGCTTCCAGCTTAAATGTCGTGTTTGGGGATTAATGAAATTAAAAGTGGTCTGAGATGTGGCCCCATGGCTAATAGTGAAAAATGATGATGATGATGATCTCGACACCACAAGGGATGTTGATGCTGTTGCTCTACCTGGAATTCTTGGTCAACACAGTAAGACAGTGCGCTGTGGTGATTGCAGCTCAAAAAATGCCAACGACAGCTGGGAGCCGAAGTTCGGCCGCGGCTTCAGCTTTAGACACCAACCATTGCAAAATGGTACTGCCAGCTGCCGGGTCGGAGGGCGTGGAAATCCCATCACATGGATTATCTTCATCATTGGCAGCTAGGCCAGCTGAATCCCGGGACGTCCTTTCATGCTAGTTTTAAAATTCCGTTTACAGCGCCTGGTCTCAAGTTAAAACATGAAAGTGGTGTAATATTCAACAACTGATACTTGATACAGTATTCTAATGTAGTGTTGGGTATACTGGCTGCATCGCTCACCATTCATCAGGCCAGGCTGTTTCTTGTAAATGTGTCTCAGTTCAGGGAAAACGGGGCCTTGCCAATATGCCCGCCTAAGCCTCACCCTAATAAATAGACCCTACAAATGTCAAATTCTGTCTCAGCTCAAACTTCTGCTCGAACTTCTTGGTTCCACTTCATGGAATATGAGCGTAGCCTATAGCGTATAGCCTCTTTCGTAAGCAAACCAGAACAAGCAGCCTCTTTTAAAAGCGCAAATAATACACCTTAAAAAGGTGGGTCAATGGTTTGGACAATATCAATTTCAGTCAAGGGTGTCCATTTTTGAAAGTAACATAGCGAAAGAAGTCGGGAATAATAGTCGCCGATAGCTTGGCGTCACAGGGCAAGTCAGCAGACCGACATTAGTTTGGTTAGCCAGTTGCCTGCAATTCGCCCTGGTTTTACTGCAACTCAGCATGGCGATTTTGGGAGAAAAGATTTCTTGACGCAAAAATCTGTCAAGTACTGGGTGGTTTTACCACAAGTTGGCTGGTCTTGCTCTGTGGGGCCTCATATTCATTAACAAAGACAGGCACACAGACCGGAGGTGCGGCTCACCGAGAGGCGGCGATCGATTCCCTCACGCCCGTCTGTGCCAAAACATGCCTTTGGAGAAATCAGCTGGTGGACAGCAGCAAGCTGGACACAATGCTGCTCTGGACTGTGTGTGGCATCCTTAAATTCTTGAGACCTACTTAAAAGCCCAGCTTCCGGGGCTGGAACATTGAAAGTGGTTCGATGTGCTGACAAAAACTATCATACCGAGAAAGCGGACTCCACACAAGAGTCAAAACATTATCAACGAAGCAGTAATGGCTTCTGGATGACGTGGAAGGCGCAAGACAGGAGGGAAGTGGTATTTAATCCACAAAAGCTGGAGAGTTCGGAACATTCTTCACTGGCGGGTGGAAGGTCGCATGTGCAAGAGTGGCAGATTGTAATGTCACACTCGCAGTCCGATTTCAGTGACTGCCGCTAAACATACTGGGCGTCAGCCTGGCAGCCTGCTACCTGGGGAGGATTTTCAGGCGGTCCATGCCAGCGTGGCTGAAAGCAGCCCAAAGGTAATCCCCGCACATTGCGCGGTCACAATGCTCTGGCTCTTACCAGCCAGCTGTGTTTTTATAGTATTTGTCATTCATTCATTTTGCTAATGAAAACTGAATATTGTGGGTGAAATCAATGAGCGTACTGACAGCAGCAGAACTGACAGCCATATGCAAGTTGGCACATGACGATAACTTCTTTGGAGCTTCATTCCAACCAGAGCACAACATACGTCCGAGCTTAAATGGTACTCTCACTGTGCTCAAGAGCAGGTCGCAGCTCAAACCATAAACAGTAACAGAAAATAATATTATATTACCTTTATAAACACTCTAATTTAGTACTGTCATTTGTCGATATCATGCATCAAATATATTGGACAATCTTTTCATATTTTTTCACACAGTAGGGGCCAAGAAGCGTAATTGCTTCCGAACAATGACAGATGTGTCAGGTTAAATGTATTTAACTGTAATTATAGTAAAAACACTGATTTGATAAGATTATTAGTTGAAGCCCACTGATAGCACAATGGTTGAGCAGTGAATATTGAAAACTGAGCAAGCGGTAAGACAACTAGCGAACACAAAGACAAAATCATCTCCCCGTACATACATGTACATACATACATTGCTGTTGTTGGCTATTATTGCTATGCTGGCTGCTGGCTGGTTACAGTTGTTAGTTAGCTGCTGCTACATATTACAGTTGGTTGCTACGGCTATGGTTGGTGCCAGCGGTACACAGATATTGGGTATCATAGATACAGATGTGGCGCAGATGTAGAATATAGCGGTGTCAAACGGGAAGCCCGCACACTGTCGTACCCAAATCGATACGACACAGATTCAGCATAGTTAAAAGATTATCATGCAAAAGAACTCACTGCCTATGCATCACGATCTCCATCTTCATCGTCGTTTTTGAAGCCGCGCTTAGTAATCAGAGTTAAACTCTCTAAGAACAAAAGAAAAGAAAGAGGAAAGCTGTTAGCCCTGGCAGATTAAAGGTACTTGGCCCCCACCAGCACTGGAAGGATAAAAGATTTAGGCCCCCAAAGCTCTTTGTTATAAATTTTGGAAAATGCCGCCTATAATATTTTTAGTGTTACTATTTGTTTTTACTTTACCTTGTTGTACTGGTTGAATTTTTCAGGTGCCAAAATCAGAAATCTTCTTAAATTACCTCGTCATATACTTCCTTTTAAAATGTACCGATCCACAGCAAGGTGGAAATACACAGCAACAGTTTTATCAATGGCCTGTTTCATATTCTCTCTATTTTCGTTGAAAATTTGAAAATGTTGTCAAAATGTAAAATATACATTTTTAGAGTTTCCTTGGCTTGGTTATCACTTGCGCCTTATTAGTTTGAAAGTTGAATACAAGCCCTTACTTTCCTTCTGTTAAAATTGAAAAATATTGTAAAAGATCTTCGTCCTTATGTTTCTTTTAAAATAAAATTTAACGGATCGTGTTTGATTTATACTTTCTATTGCTCTTTCACACGTTTTTATTTCTTTCTCTTTTTTCTGAAGTGAAAACTTACCTCAAAGTGAGCTTCTAAAATACGCATGCAGTACAAAACCAGTTTCAGCCTGATAACATCTCCACAGTTTAATGGAAGATTGTTGAATGCTTCACATTTGGCCAAAATGTAATGTTTCTTAAGGAATGGGGCCTTTTGTCATTTACCTTCTCCATTCGTGCTTTCATCATTGACTACCGTGCAAAGAATAAGCAATGCCTGCGGAAATAAGCAGATTGCTCCTTTGCCTCGCCTTATGAATGGCAGCCTGCAGACAGCAAACTTTACTCAAAAATTCCTTTTAGTGAGCTGCTTTAGTAAATCTAGTAATCATGGACTGCTTCCACCATATTTTTACTTTGAGCTTCAAATGAATTTGCAACATGCTTTAAACCGCAAGCCGATCACAGAAGAAATGCAAATACGCATATCGAGCGCATAATTTACAGAATGGCCGTCAAATGTGCCAATAAAATTCTTGACAAACATCTTTTATTTGTTTCCCGTATTATAAATAAAGTCAGCTATCTGGCCAAGTTTTAATACACAAAGTTGCTTGAGGGTCAGTCAATTTATCTATTGATCAAAGGAGAAAGGCCTGATGCGCAAACTTATCTGGCTCTGGCTGCTTACCCCTCATAATGGCACCACGTATCAGCCTTCATACCCAGATCACGCTCGATGATATCTACAATTATTCTTGTTGTAAAAATAATAAGATCTAAAATCATCAGGAAAATAGTCAAAATAAGAGCAGAAAACATATTTTTTTTTTTTTTTTTAATTGTGCGTATTGTAAAAGGATTACAAAAAATTCTGTGATATAGGTATAAGTATAATGCAGTGAGGTGCCAGTTGTGAAGGGAGAGAGTCCTCAAAAACTGTGAGCCAGATCGCTAGTTACTCGTCCATCAGGCCTTTCATTCTTATCCACTGATCAATAAATAAATTATTTATTATAAAATAACTTTGTATACTAAAAACGTAGATAACATTTATTTATATCTCAGGAAGAACTAAAAGTAAAAAAAATATTTAATCAAGAATTTTTATTATTTTTTTATTGGGTGAAAAAAGGATTATTCTGTATAATTATGCACTCAAACAATGTATGAGAATTTGCATTTTTTTCTCTTTTAAATTTCTCCATCTATGTTTAAAAACAACACATGGTATAATGAAATTCGGCAAATCAAAGTAAAAAATATAATTTAGAGCAGTCCATAGTTTTCGTTTACTAAAGTATCCTTTTAAAAAATTTTTTAATTAAAATTCCTCTTTATTGTCCCAAACTGTAATTAGTCCTGCCCATTCATAAAACGAAAAACAAAAAGGTAATCTGCTTATTTCTACTTGGGCATTGCTATGCTTTTCTATTCACAGTGAATTCAGTGATAAAACATAATGGAGAATAAATGTAAACAAAAGGCCCATTCCTTAAAAGCATTTTGAGCAATAGAAATGTAAGCATTTCAATGGCATCTTCCATTAAACTTTAATGGAATGTTATCAAACAAAAAATTTTTTATTTTCACATGCGGTATTCTGCAAAAGCTTCCTCATACTAATTCAATTAAAGTTTTCACTAGAAAAAAAAAGAAAGAAAAATAAAACAGTAATGAAAAGAGTAATAGAAATTATAAATCAAAACGTTCCATCGTTGTTGTGTGGCCTCTTCATAGTAAATAAATTTTTATTTAAAAAAATATAGGACGGATAATTTTTTTTTTTTTTTACAATATTTCCAGATTTTGTAGGAAAGTTAAAAAAGGAGCATGATTCAACTCAAATTTAATAAAATAAAAGTAATAATAAATAAAAAAAAAACACTGAAAATATTATAAACACATTTTATTTAGCATTTTCTAAATTTATAACGAAAAGAAAAATAGAAAGTATAAACAAACCATTGTCCGTAATTGCTGTGTAACCCACCTTATAGTAGATCAATTTTATTTTAAAAAGTTATATGACAAGTAATTTTCTTTTAGAAGATTTCCTGATTTTGTAGAAGAATTACAAAAGAGTATGATTCAACTCAATTTTAATAAAAAAAAAATAAAAATAAATAAATAAAAACACTAAAAATATTATAAACATATTTTATTCAGCATTTTCAAAATTTATAACAAACTAGGAGATAAAATCTTTTATCAATACAGTGCTAGTTGAAATAGAATGCCTTCTAATCTACTAAATTCTTTCTTTCTTTCTTTCTTTTTTTTTTTTTTTTTTTTTTTTTTTGTTCTTATCCTAAAGTTTTAACTCTATTGACATTTAGAACATATTTGGAAAGAACTGAGGGTACAAAAATGCGATTTAAAAATAAATACTTAACTAAAAACGGTAATGAAAAAAAATGGAGGATCATTGATGCATAAATTATAAAAACATTTAGTGAATTCTTTGCATATTAAATCTTTTTAATATATAGATCTGTATCAGTATCAGATAAGTACAGTAAGTGTGCGAATACATTTGGCACCACTATGTCCATCTATATCTATCTATATCTATGTCTATAACTATCTATTGTATATATATATATATATATATATATATATATATATATATATATATATATATATATATATATATATATATATATATATATATATATATATATATACATATATATACAGAGAGAGAGAGAGATAATTTCTAATCTTATTTGTGTTGCTCGTTGTGTAGTTGCATATGCGGTTTTTCGGTATTCACTGCTCAATGCATTGTGCTTATCAATTTCAATATGTACGCTTATCAATTCGATGTTTTACTTATCAATTCTAGTTAAAAATACATTTTAATTTGTGAAGTAACACATCTGTCAGTGACGGAAGCAAATTTTGCTCTTATTTCTACTGTGTGAAAAATATGAAAAATTTAACCAATATGAATTTGATACGCGTAAAAAAGTACTGATTATGTTTTCTGCTTTTTAGTGGCGAAATTTAAATTAAATTGACATAAAGGTAATAAATAATATTATTTTTTTCTGTTAAAGGACTTTTATGGTTCTATGCTGTGACCTATGAAATAATTTGTACAATGAGAACACCATTTAAATGATTTAATGTTGATTCTTTGGTACCATCACAGTTTGGAATGAAAACTCCAAAGTTATCATCATATTATAACTACAGGGCATAACAATCAACAGTTCTGCTATACAATCAATACACTCGATAATTTCACTACAATATTCAGTTTTCATTAAAGAAAATATTTGTTTCTGAAAATTAGTAAATTAAAATGAATGAATGATAAATATATAAAAACACAGGAACAGTTTAGCGCAGGCGCAGTTGGCGATGAGGAGCAAAAACATTATGACCACCTGTCAATAACGAGTTGGCCCACCTTTGGAGCGCAACACAGCTTCAACCCGGCCTTGGCATGATGCCACAAGTCCTTGGTAGATGGCCGGAGACAGATTGTCATTCCTCCAGATGTTTAACAACGGTCACGAACAAACTGAGATTTTGCGAATTGGTGGTCTGCGAGCCTTCGAGCCATTACAATCTGCCCTCTTACATATGCAGCCTTCCCCCTCCCACACAGAAGTAAGTGAAAGAATGATTCTTCAGACTCTCCAGCAGCAGTTAAATACCACTTCCACCTGATCACGCGCCTTCCACGTCATCCAGGCGAGTTCATTGCAAAATGTAGGGGTGGTCATAATGTTTTGGCTCTTGAGTGTAATCCGCTTTCATCAATTATGTCATTTTAATTGTACATAATTATTTACTTTTAGAATTGTTCCGAGCAAGGTAGATGAATGCAAACTTTTAAAGTAAGTCTCAAGAATTTAAGTGCCACAGTCCAGTGACATTGTGTCCAGCTTTTGCTGTAGTATAATTTCCACCAGCTGATTTATCTCCAAAGCATATTTGCAACAAACAGGCGTGGGGAATCGATCAAAAAATTTCCCACTCCTGATATCTCAGTCAGATTATTTATACCAATTCCAGTCGCAATCTGGAATTTTATGTACTATAATCTTTGTTAATGGATATAGAAGAATTTACAAAATAAATTCAATAACTTATTGGTAAAACCGCAGAATAGGGTTGTTGGATTTTGCGTCAAAAGATCTTTTTTTTCTCCCAAAATCGTTACGTAACGGGTTGCGAATGTAAGTAAGTGAATTGCAAACAGTAACTAACTAACTAACTTAAACTAATCGGTTCAGCTGGCGCTACAAAAACGTCGCCAAATATCAACGGCCCCTATTTTGCCATTTGGCCAGCTTATTGTACTCATATATTTATAAAAATAGTTTTTGCATAACAAATTATTATTATTATTATTAATTACCTTTTAAAGGTATAGTATTTGCACTTAAAGAAATTTCTGTATTCTGGATTTGCTTACGAAGAATAAATATATCTATATAAATACACTCATGTCCATAAATTAAGGATAAAGAAGTTCAGGCAAAGAAAGAGACAGAAGCAAGACAAATTTGACTTATTTGTAAAGTCTATTTATTAAACAAAAGGTAAAGAGCAAAAAGATGCTATATGTTTGACATAATTAATAAAAATTGCGATTTTTACTCCTGAGCAAATTTCAAAAAAGAACCTATTTACAAAAAACAGTACAACATGGTTAGTATGATGGTTAATATGGAGTATGTCTCCCGGACGATGCAATACAGGCCTTACAACGCCTAGGCATGCTGAGTATCAAATTATCAATTTGATCTTGGGGAATATTACACCACTCATGTTTGGGCTTTGAAAACAGGATTAATAAGCATATAAATGGAATTTAAAAATTGCTGTAACTCTTATAGAAAGGACGTCAAGTTCAACACAATAAGTATAACTTAAATAGTCCATGATGAATAGAATGGATAATCTATTATCATTTGATGGGATTTCCGCACTTATCTGACTTTCATTTGTATGTAGTATTACCTTATGAGACAGTGTCTAAAACAAAGCCGCTGGCGGACTGAACCTCAACTCTAATGTCGTTAGCGGCGCACGTTGCCACGAGGTGGGCACTGCAAATCTACATACACTAATCTTGTTTTTTTTAATGTTGATAGAATTCCAAATAAAAACAACAACATCAACATCAACAACATTAATCGAGATCATCATCATCATCATTTTCCTCAATGTAATAAATAAATTTTTATCTTGTTCCTTTAATTTCGTCATCCCAACCAATTTTGACATTTAAAATAAATAAACCACTGCTACAAAGTAATTCCATCTAGTTTTTTAAGTAACACTCTCAGTTACAACTATAAAGCATTCATTACCACCACAATATCTCATGCTAATACATATCTTATCTCTTTACATTCTATGCAAGAGAGCAATAAAAATAAATAAACATGAAATTTTTTTTATCAGCCTTAAGTTATTGCCCATCGCATACATAGTAACGAAAATTTAATGTCCACTCAAAAGATTCATACACAAAATTATCGCTAATTTAAATGAACATTTAACAGACAACTTGCACTGCATACATAACTTGGATCAGTTGGATGAACCAGCAATCTTTTAAATCTTAACAAAACAAAGGCGAAAGTAAGTACCACGTTACTACAGCGAGAACTTTCTCTCAAAAAAGCCATTCTGATTCCACATTCTACACGACGTTCTTTCACTATCAGGTACGACTCGCATACCCTTTCCATTTTTATGGGCTGCTAGAACGGAAGAAATAACGATCATTCCTCAGACATATTTCAGTTCGGTATCTCTTTGACGCCGGCTCGGAACAAACGACTTGTGTTACTTTTTTATTTAATCCACTTATTTGTGAGGATTGTTCGAAAAGAGGGGGATGGGGGAGGGAGAGAAGGGGTCTCGTAAACGAAGCACGTATTGTCTCTCTGTGTTAAAACAAATCTCAAAAGACGTGATTGCAGTTTCTTTTTCCTCCGGTTACAATCTTTCATGTTTCACACCATTGTTTCTGTTCAAAGAGCCACGTGTCGAGGCGCATTATCGAAAACGTGGAAGGTTTTTTGATGACTTAAGAACCGAAACTTAAGAAAAAGGGATTATTATTTTATTGTTACGATTTTTTTCATGCTTTAAATTAATCTGAAGGAGATAAAACTGTCTGTGCTTCTTAAACAAGACGCTCAGAAATGCTTATCCGGTTGTTAGCAAAGAGTATGTTTTGGGGATAAATCAATTGGTGGGAAAGCTAGACACAATTAGGTCACAGGACCATTTTTAATGCTATTGTCACTCAAATTGTTGAGGCTTATATAGAAAATTTGTATTCGTCATTCTATATATTTGTAGTCGTCATTCTATAAATTTTCATTCGTCATGTTGATAATTATTTTAAATTAAATATAATAAATTTTTATGTTAAATAGATTAAAATAACATGATTGGGAAAGCAGATTTATAATTAAAATAAATTTGCTGTTGACAAATTTTATTTATATGGATCCATTGTTTCTGTTTGCAGAACCATTGCCAAGATATAAATAAAATATTACTCTAAACATGAAAGATTTTTGGATGGCACCAGAACAGAAATTGAAGTAAAAAGGGGTTATTATTTTTTTACGCTTTAAATTAATCTGAAGGAGATAAAACTGTCTGTGCTGCTTAAACAAGTTACGCTCAGAAATGCTTATCCGATTGTTAGCAAAGAGTATGTTTTGGAGATAAATCAATTGGTGGAAAAGCTAGACACAATTAGGTCACAGGACCATTTTTAACGCTATTGTCACTCAAATTGTTGAGGTTTATATAGAAAAATCTGTATTCGTCATTCTTGTTTATAATTATTTTAAATTAAATACAACAATTTTTCAAATTAAATAAGACGTGTCAAGATACATTATCGAAAACGTGGATTGCAAAGAGTTTGTTTTGGAGATAATTCAATTGGTGGCAAAGCAAGCTAGACACAATTGGGTCACTCTGCTCTGTCACTCACATTGTTGAGGTTTATTTAGAAAATTTGTGTTCGTCATTTTTGTTTATAATTATTTTAAATTAAATTTAATAATTTTTAGAATTAAATATATTAAAACATGATTGGCAAAAACAGATATATAATTAAGAAACTAGACTTGTGCTTTTTTGTATGGATCTATTGTTATATGTCTACAGAGCCATTAACAAGATATAAATAAAACAGTACCAAAAACATGGAAAATTTTAGACGGTACCAGAGCGGAAGCTAAAAAAAAGAAGATTCTTTTCATTTTTTTTTTTTTTTTTTTTTTTATGTTTTAATTATTCTGGAGAAATAAAAATGACTGACTTCTCTATAAAATTAAGGGGGAAGAAAGAAATACTTATTCGACTGTTACCAGAGGTGGCGAATCAGGGTCAGCAGTGGAGCATTTTTGATTGAGTTGCAGTCAAGAATCAGTTTGAGAATCCGATCTTCAAATCTTTTAAAAATATAATTTTTATTTTTTCGAAATTCTGACAGTTAATTCAATTATCATCATCATCAATAGCAACACAGACCAAAGTGGGCAAAGGCTTTCCTTGCTTATGCTTTAATTATCATTATTTATTATTTTCCTTTGAAGAGATTCCCATGCATTTCTCTGGGTGACAATGGCCCTAAAATTCTTAACCCCCAGTACAGCAAAATCCTTTTCAACTGCGTCTATCCATCGCAACCTGGGTCGTCCTCTCCCTCTTTGTCGCTGTGGTTTTGCCAAAACGAGCCTTTTTAGAAGATTTAAATCATTCATTCTAAATATATGAGCTGCCCAGTATAATCTATTGATCTTAATAAATTTATAATATCAGGATCTTTATATCATTTATCATTACTTATTTACAAGAGAAAAACTAATTTAATTTAATTTTTAGTACTTTATGATTTTACTTGGAAATCCATCAAATGATAATAGATTATCCATTCTATTCATCATGGACTGTTGTACTTATTGTGTAGAACTTGACGTCTTTGCTATAAGAGTAAAAGTAATTTTTAAATTCCATTTATATGCTTATTAATCCTGTTTTCAAAGACCAGACATTTTAACTTAAGGCCATTAAAATCGTGTAGAATGTGGAATCAGAATGGCTTTTGAGAGAAAGTTCTCGCTGTAGTAAAGTGCTTACTTTTGCCTTTGTTTTCTTAGGATTTAAAAGATTGCTGGTTCATCCAACTGCTCCAAGTTTGTATGCAGTGCAAATTGTTTGTTAAATGTTCATTTAAATTAGCGATAATTTTGTGTATGAATGCCTTGAGTGGACATTAAATTTTTTGTTACTATGCATGCGATAGGCAATAACTTAAGGCTGATAAAAAAAAAATTTCATGTTTATTTATTTTTATTGCTCTCTTGCATAGAATGTAAAGAGATAAGATATATATTAGCATGAAATATTGTGGTGGTAATGAATGTTTTATAGTTGTAACAGAAACTAGATATTGCTTTGTAGCGGTTGTTTATTCGTTTTAAATGTCAAAATTGGTTGGGATGACGAAAATAAAGGAACAAGATAAAAAATTTATTTATTACATTGAGGAAAAGGATGATGATGATCTCCATTAATGTTGCTGATGTTGTTCTTTTATTTGTAATTCAATCAACATTAAAAAAAAGAAAAAACAAGATTAATGAATGTAGATTTGCAGTGTCCGACTCCTAGCAACGTGCACCGCTAATGAGCATTAGAGCTCAGGTACATTCCGACGTCGGTTTTGTTATAGACACTGTCTCATAAGATAATACGACACACAAATGAATGTATATTAGCATGAAATATTGTGGTGGTAATGAATGTTTTATAGTTGTAACTGAAAGTTTTTCTTAAAAACTACATGAAATTACTTTGTCACCGTGGTTTATTTATTTTAGTGTAGTAATTTGATTTATATATATTCAAGTAGTATGGTTACATTGTAATACAACAATATTACTTTCCAACGAAGAAAGTTAGATTTTTGGAAATAAATTCTATCTATAGTAAAGTGACCATGCGTTATTATCGGAGATTAATTGTAACTCCCTAATTACGAATCTTAGAAGTTCGAGTTTTATTTCGAAAATTTTGACGGATAGCTAAAAACAGTCATTCACAAAAGTGTAGTAATCGACGATTTAATATGAAAGGACTTCTATATACAAAGATAATTTAATTAGATAACTCCGAGGTATCCGCTTACAGCATATACTTTAAACTAAACCCTAATCCTTTAAAGCTAGGAATTAGTGATAATAGCAAATGGAAACGTCAAATAGTATTTATCAGGAAAGAATTAATTGGCGGAAGGGGAAAGCTTATCTGACAGCGTGTGTGTATTATCGATTTTAACCATAAATAGTTATTCTATTTAGCAACATTATAGAATTTCTAGATGATTTTTCAGTCCATTTGCATTCTGTGTGATTCTAGCATGATGAGTGATGTTTGTGTTAAATTTTTTTGTTGGAAAATGTTTACCACAAGACTATCGGTTATCAAAGCAATGGGGAAAGGCCACCAAGATCCCCTAACCTACTACATTAGATTTCTTCTTGTAGGTTTACCTGAAAGTCGAACTTAGGAACGTTTCACATCGCAAACTATTAACTATCAGTGATATTAAATTATACATACAAATTATGCATTATACATACAAATTATGCATTATACATACAAATTATGCATTATACATACAAATTATGCATTATACATACAAATTATCATGTAAGTTGTACCTGATAGTGAGAGAACGTCGTGTACAATGTGGAATTACTAACTCCCCCTAAAAAGTCCTCCCGGAAGGCACTGCCCAACTTCTTCAGCGTCACGGAATCAAGTCAGACTTTTGTTTACGGGTGATCCATCACAACAGAAGCTGCCCCTTCCCTCCTTCCATGAGAACATATGGGTTCATGGACTTGGTCTAGATGCTACTGGCAATCAAGTGGCGTATCAAACATATTTGCATTTAAAAATGCTTCCACTGTTGATTAGTTGTGCTTTATTTGATAATACATTTAGTTATGCTAATCATGCAACGAATCGTGAGCAACTGAACAACCAGAACAACATACTTCGATACCATCATTCCATATTCAATCTAACTTCAAATAATGCACAATTTGTAATTAACTTTGCATAAGTTCAATTGGTAGGCCACCAAAAATTATAAATATTCCATGTCTGTTTTACTTTAATCAAATGCAAACTAATTCATTTTTGAACAATAAATTTGACTTTATTTGAAACAACTTTTTCCGATTTTGTTGAAAATGACGCAACAGTGGGCACCAGCGAGTCTGCTTTATCCCGCTGGTCCCGCCCATAGACCCCTGAAACCACTTTCCCGGAGAAATCGTGTCCGACAAGCCCCCCTTGGCAATGGGGTGTGGTAGAACGAGTTTGTATTGTAGTGGTACTGGGGGTTGGTGGAAGGAACAGAAGAAAGAACTAACCCCTGTTAAACCCTACACTGAAAAACATGAATGAATGTATTTGGGCACTCGTGGGAGGGTGAGGGTGCAGCCATGAATCGATGGTACATAATTTAAAATTTGATGGAAAGGTAATTATTAATAATAATATTTTTGTTTTCGTATGCCGAGAACTTTGACCTGGGGTTCATTCGCTACTAGAACAAATTTGTAGGGAGTGATCTACAGGGGCCTGCTACACTGCATCTACAATTTTGAATGAAAACCCTCAGGAATGGCCTTCGGAGATTTTAATCTGATTCCTACTTCCCTTTCCGGCCTGTAGATTTAACGTGACCATGTTTGGCATAGACACCGACAATATTACTAATAAATGATTTGAATCGATTTTTCCAGTGGCTTATAAGCCCATTAATAATGTTTTTAAAAGATTATTAAAGGTTTTTTTTTTTTATTTCAGCGTTTGCTTTAATTATGAATTTAATAATACAATAACGTGATTGCTTTGCGAATTCAAGTTATATGAAAAATAAATTGGTACAAAAAGCAGGATTAATTTCAAAAGTTGTAAAATATAAATGTTATAGATATATATCAATTTAAAAATTGACAAAAATTAAAATTATAAATTATAAAAAAATATTACTTATGCTTTTTCATTATCACAATTAACTTTCTTTAAGACGATCTTAAATATACATTTCCTGATCTAGAAAAATTGCTTGAAAAGATCCCTTTAAAAATGTTTTATAATCATACATATCCCAAAAAAAAAAGCCTTTGGTAAAGGAATTTAAAATTATATATATTCTAAAATTCTATTTATAGATATGTAATTTATAAGTTTAAATGATTAATAACGAAAAAGTTGCACTTATTCATATTTTTATATATTATTAAAGTTTGCTAATATATTATTATTCTACTCCTCTGCAATATTGATCTAAATCTGTTATCATGTCTTTTTTTGCATAGAGATTTCGAAAACTCGTTGTAAGAAAAAGGAGACTTTCCTTAATTCCCGTTCCTGTTAGGGGAAGACAGTTTCGAAATGTTGTGGTTGGTTGAAATCCCGAGTCGAATAGAATCGGTCTCGAAACGAGGCGCCTATCTCCGCAGTAATGCTTTATTTTAATTGCTGTTACAGGTAGTAACTGACTAACAATTTAATGAAAAGATAATTAGGTGCATTTAAAATGTAGGGATTAAAAAATAGGATTATAAAATATTAAAATTAAAATAGGATTTTTATAAAAAAAAATATTTTTTTATAAATTTTGAATGGCAACATTGATTAAATCGCATTTGACTAGTAGCAGGCACCTATAACTTCACGATAGAGGTTCAATCTTTGTCTTAGTATTATCGAAATTGAAGCTGCCATAATACAATGTGAGATATAATGATTCACCTATTGCGATATAGAGTGATTCACCAAATGTGAGATATAGTAATTCTTCTATTGTGATGTAGTGATTCATCAAATGTGAGAGATAGTGATTCATCTATTGTGAAGTAGTGATTCACTAAATGTGAGATATAGGGATTCACTAAATGTAGGATATAATTTTTTTTTTTTTTCTTTCTAATGCAGCTGGCAAACACAGACAGCTTGGTCTTAGATGCCTTAAGGCAAGTGCTGCACAGACGTACTCACTTTGCATTAGCCAGGGGGCGCGTGTAACGAAGATAAGCCACTGACGCGGAGTAACAATGCCCCCGCAACGCTCTACGATCCTATTAGACCGGGACCTACTTTTTAAAGTGGACTCCGAACCACTACAAACAACCATGGCACCGCCGGGACTCGAACCCGAAACCTGTGGTACCGAGCGCCAGAGCGCTAGCCACTCGGCCATTCAGGCCCCGTGTAGGATATAATAATTCACTAAATTTGAGATATAGTAATTCACTAAATGTGTGATATTAGTAACTCTTCTATTGAAATAGTGATTCAGGAAGTGTGAGATATAGTGATTCACCAAGTGTGAGATATAGTGATTCACCAAGTGTGAGATACAGTAATTCCCAAATGTGAGGTACAGTGAGTCCCTATTCTGAAATATAGGGATTCACCTTTAGTGAGATATAATTCATCTATTGGGAGATAGTGATTCATTAAATGTGAGATATAGTGATTCACCAAATGGGAGATATAATGATTCACCAAATCTGAGATATAATTATTTCTTTTTCCTAGAAAAGGAAAAAAAATTCTACTGGAATGAAACGAGAATTATATTTCATTTATCGATTCAACACTGAATAAAGAAAAAATATGTTCATAGCAGTTTTGCCCAAACGCTCTAAATATTTTCTTATTTCAGAATGCATTCAGATTACTATCCCTTCTTACAGCCCTAACGCTGCTCTTAGTGATATAGGTTAGTTATATAAATATATAGATTATAGGCTATTTATATAGGTTAATTGTCTTCATCTGAAAATGTTTACTTCTGGACATTTTATCAGTTGTGAAATGTTAAAATTGATAGTACTGAACTGACGACAATCTTCGGTATAATCTTTGGCGATATAATTCTTTGCACGAAGAAAAAAAAAAGCTTGGGGAAAGCTTGTATATCGAAAAAGCTTATAAGTGGGGAAATGATCGTACTTATAAGGAACCAGGAATAATTGTGTTTAAAAAATTTTTGAATTTACCCATTCGGAAAATTTCCGAAAATTTGTTATCATCCCAAAGATTTCATGTTATAAATTCCGAAAATAAATCAATGTTTACATCTCCTTATTTGAAATAAATGCACTTAAAAAAAGTACACAGGACTTCTGTTGGCAATGGTAAAAGGCAACATATTAAGCGGACCACATAAAGCTTCTTTAAAATGTTATGTTGCGATTTTGTTAAAAAGAAAGAATGGGGTGGTGTAATTTGTTTAATACATTTTTGAAAATTTGTAATGTAGTTCAGAAATTTTCAATGGTGATTATAATCATCCTTGAAGATTTAGCTTTGGTTTGTCACTCCACTGTCATTTTTTGCATACTGTAGGCTAATTAGACGGGAACCTAAAGTTTAACATGAACTCCGAACCACTAACCAACATGCATGCCTCCATCAGAATTCGAACATAAAGCCTGTAATACCAAAGGCCAGAGGCCTACCCAATTGGCCACCTGGCCGCCAATCTTGAAGAAGCCGTTAATGACTTTTTTTCTAGTTCTTTGTGAAATTTTATAGCCAAAAAGACCTTGGATTAGAAACGCGCCACATATACAGTAGAACCTCTGTAAGTCGAACTTCAAGGGAGACGCCAAATAATTCGAGTTATAGAGTTTTCGACTTATGGAGGATTTCGACTTACGCTGATTTTGTAAGGAAATATTCGACTTGTAGCGGTCTAGATTCTTTCTGACTTATTTTGAGTTAGAGAGGTAAAATAAATAAAAATTCAAGTTACAGAGGTAATAAACATGTTTATTTGAGTTATATTATGTACTGTAATTCCGAAATAATTTCAAATTATCGAGTTGTAAAGGTTGTAAAAAGAGTTGTAAAATCAAACATTGCTAATGTTCGAGACACAGAGGTCCAATTTTTTTTTTTTTTTTCCGAGTTACAGAGGGAAAATATATACCAAAATGGCTTGTGGGACTTGACTAATTATTTCGACATATAGAGGGTTAAAATTTCGAGTAATGGAGGTTTTGGGGCTTGAAGGGAAGGGAACAAATTTTTTTTTTTTTCGAGTTTTGGAAGTTTTCGACCTATCTAGGTTCGACTTAAAGAGCTACTGTATTTGGAGGAATGAGGATGGAGATCAAATACAACCAACAATTTCCGACTTTTTAACCAGAATTATTTAAAAGTATCTTAAATTTCGAAATAAAAACACTTTAAAGCACGCAGTATCAATTTTTATTACAAAGCTTGATTTTTTTCTTTCTTCTAATAAGGAGATAACTTCGCAAGAACGATTCAGCCACACAAATTGCTAACCTGGTATGATTGATGGACGTCATGCATGATTCATCACATGATTATACAATGTAAATGCTTCCACTCTGTTCCATATCAGTTGAATAAATTGTAACACGTGGAATAAGAAACACTGTAGCGTAAAGCGGAGACTGTTCTTTCCAAAGGTCGGACACTTTGACCCTCAGCCCTTTCGTCTCTAGAACGGCAATTAGGTAGCAGATTCAGCGTCAGGAGATTGATACAGTTTTTAAATTTTTATTAATAGCTGCTAAATTTTTAAAATTTCGGTTTGTTATTAGTTTGCTTTTGCAAAATGAAATGCTATACTAAACAAATATAAATACATATTTTTTTTTTCATTATTTATTATAGCCAATTTTCATAATTTAATATTTTGGCTCATAGTCGTAAATGGTAAGAGCAAGAGATACTTTGCCTACCTATTTGGCTTTAAAATAAATTACACAACTATAATGTTGAAATTATTGTTGTTATAAAAAAGCATGAAACATATTATTTTATGTGGACATATAATTGTGAACTTTTCAGTTATATTTATTATATATATATATATTTAAGTTTAAATTTTTTTTCAATATTTGTTATGATTTCATTTTTTTCTCGGTCCTTCAAGAATTATTATTACACTTTTATTAATGTAAAATTTTTAATATAATTGCGAACTTTTCAGTTATATTTATCATATATATTTTTTAAATTTAAATTTTGTTCTGTATCTGTTATGATATCATTTCTTTCACATTCCTTCAAAAATATTACTGCACTTTTGTTAATATTAATAATATTTTAAATATTAAAGGTTCTAAAAATCTTTTTTTTTACTTACATTTTCAATAATCTTTTTATAAATTTGGATTCTAAAATTCTTTTTTTAATTTATAATTTCAACAATCTTTTCTACTTATATTTTCAACAAGCAGAAAAAATTTATTACATTTTTCTTTGTTAGGACTCGTTATTACTGTTATTCTAATATGTAATTCTTTACAAAAATAGTTTGATAAATAGTAAAATATCATTATAATAAGGCTATTATAATATAAATAGAAATTCCATTGGAAAAACAAAATATTTTTAATCAATCTTCAACGCTAAAATAAGGCTTATGGAATTCTTTCTAGGTCGTTAATTTGTTTTATATTCCCAAACGCAAAATTATTTCTGTAAAAAGGTAAAAAATATTAATGGTATTTCCAACACACACACACATATATGCTTTTGATATGCATTCTTTTATGCAAGAAGCCAAAATTATGTTTCAGGTTTTTGAAAACAATTGTAAACAACTAATTTTGTTTACTCATTTTTGAATCGTTATGTTTGTTTACCACTTCCCAACTCCAAACTCCGCACTCAGAAGCAACAAGTGGTTCCCTTCCTTTCCACCCTCCACTACCGGTCAAAGTGGACTATCCCATACCTGTCTTGTTGCTTGCCACAGAAGCTTTTGCTGCTGCTCTCTCTCTCTGTGCAAATCCCGTTCTTGGCACCCCTATTCTTCGCCCCCGGGTCTTTCGATCCACCCCGCGGAAGGGGGAAGGGCTGAGCAGGTTGACCAATGAGCGCGAACCCCAACCGTCGAGTTGCAAAGAACTCGCTGCCAAGTCGAAAAGTTCGGCATTTCAAAGATGCTTGTTTTTGGAGACATAGGTGAAATCGCGATGGATGTGTTGCGAAACATGTTGTAATGTACACCTCCTGAATGTAGAAAAGTAAGAGTTTTTATTCCTCTGTGTGTTGTGCCATGTATTCTTAGCCAGAAGCTCCATTTATTACCGTGTGTGTGCCAAAAATAGTGTATGTATGGAAAAACCACCTGTAAAAACCGTCGTGTGAGGTCGGTTTTCTTCAATGACATCTCATAAACCGATAGACTTTTTCTTTCCCTTTCCAAAGGAATACGTGTGGAATAGTTTGGAACGTTTGTTGTTCGAAAAAAAATAGAATATCGTTTTGGAATGCACAATTTAATTTTCTTTGATGAAATTATTTACTTTACATCAGCACATTTTTTTTTTTTTAGTTTGCAAACTTCATTGTTTTTTTAAACGTCATATAGCTTGTTTGGAATTTTTGATTGCTTATCTGTATAAAGCTGTGGAACTCTGGGAAATGTGTCCAATATCTTATTAAAGCAACTATTTTATTCTTTTTTTTGTATTATTGTAGAAGCTTTTCAAACTTTATTGCATTTGTAATTATACTGTTGTACATATCGGTACTCGCATAAGCATATCATGTATGATTCAAACTTGTGTTACTTTCAGTCAAGAAATAATGACTTCGATTTTGGTGTTCTGCCATACCTGAAGCAGCAAGAGTTATTGAAATTAAGAATTGAAAAAATATCAACTCCAGATAATTCTGTGTGTCATATCTAATGAACTGTTCATTTGTTGTTTTTATGCATTGGTGCTGTTGAATTTAATATTTTCACATTAGAAAGATTTTACTGTGGATTAACACTTGCCATTCATTTGTGTTATTATCTGAATTGTTGATAGTGAAGACAGTGCTTGTTTGCCAAATCAAAGACGATATCAGTGCCATATTTACAGCTGAAAATTTGTGTCAAAGAAAATCATAATTGTTGTTATCCATTTATGTGAAAACAGTTCCAAAATGCTTCTCTTGGATTTATTCAAGATATGTGGATTATTTTAAATGGAAAATTGCATGGGATGTTTTATCTCCTTTTGTTGAACTGAAATTTACCACGCTGGAATACGAATCAATATAATCAATCACTCGTGTTTTTAAGAACTAGTACGGATCTTGCAGTGGGATGCAGACTTTTCCGTCCTGGTCATGTGACCAAGGTGGAAATCAAAGGAATAGATCAGGCTTTTAGGCCATGGCGGCCTTAGATTATACCAAGGTCTTCATATTGGACAAGTATTTCAACGAGCTACAAAAATTCTGGGAAACAGAACGTAAATTACAAGGTAAATGAATATTTATTTTTTAATATACTGAAATTAAATACTATATATTTAAAGTAATTTTTTTTATAATATTGAAATTAATCTAATTATTATCATGATTTTTAAAAATTTAATGACATGTTTTTGAAAATTTTAAGCATTGAAAAACTTCATGCATTTCTAGGCTGTAATTAATTTATAAAGCAATATGAATCTAGAAAAAAATGTCATTATTGCTGTTTGATTACATATTTATATTTTGCAACAATTTTATTTATAATTAAAAATTTACTATCAAATAAAAATTTCAAATAAAATCAATTTTCAAATAAATTCAAAAAAATAAATTTCATTTTCAAACGATAAACAAATGATTCGTCAATGATTTATCAAAACATAAAAGTTGGCAAATGTATTTTATAAAAGTGATATATTGAATTTTTGAAATATATATAATAATTTAAGTTATTATCTCTAAAAGTAACTTTTTTTTCACTAATACAAGGGTAATAATTTTTAATTCTATTAATAATTAAAAATTGTTTCGTCATTTTAAAAATAAATATTATAAATTTCTTTTTAAAAGATTTACTTTGTATGAGATATCTTATTCTCTAAAATACTTAGTTCAATTAAAAAATATTTTTCAATAATGTAAAAAAAAAAAAAAAAAAAAAAAAAAAGCATTTTAAAGTAAAATTTAAAAAAAAAAAAAATGTTAATTTATTTATAAATGTTTTTTATAAGTATCTTAGGGGGAAAATGCAAATGAAATGTATACTGTACTTTAGAAAATACTATAATGAGGTATTCTAATGTGAGGTTATGTGTAAAAATACCGTAGTAAAAAACTAACAAGAAATTATAATTATCTGGCAGTTTTATTTACATTACAGAACCACTTTTATTTTTCTTAATCAGAATAATTTTATTCCCTAAGTTTAAATGTTTACACTAAATAATTTTCTCAAAATAATAAATCAAAAATAATTTTCTTAAAATTTAATGTATTTATTTATTAATTTATTTGAATGAAAGTATAACATCCACATTATAAAACTCTATGTTATTTGTACTTTAAAATTATTGCTTGCTGCTATTCTTCTTTACAACTTGTTAATGTGAGTCATACTTTAAAATGTCTTCCCGGACAGCAAGATCACAATCTCTGTACTCGAACGGAGGACTGTTCGTGGCATGAATATTCCTGTTCTAAAAAGTTAAAATGTTATAGCATCATTATCAGGAATTTCGGTATATATTATCCACCTCTCCTTTTATTTTCTTTAAGTTTCTTCTAATGTCATTACACCCAAACGAGATCATTTTTATCCTCTTAGATAAAGTAGAACGGCTCTATTACCCAAGGTCAGTTCTGTTTTTCTTCATATCCTTCCATTTGGATGAATACATTAACTAGAAGGACAATCATCCAACATTTCGAAATCGAATGCAACACATTTGTTGTTACTTATATAGTAAATTTAAAATACAACAGCAAAGTTTCGGTAATTAATAATCATTAAATATTTTAAAATAGTTCGATAATAACATTGTTGTACATACGTTATGTCATTAAGACGTATAAACAAATATTTTTTTAAAAAATAGTAAAGATCTCATAAAAAAATTGCGTAACGAAATCGCTACAATTTTGTAAGATCAAAAGAACCGGTATGTCCTGAATGTATGTTTTTTCATAGTCATTTTATGCCCTGCTGAGGTGTTTTTCATAGTCGTTTCCCATAATGCTCAATGCCTATTCATGGAGACATTATTATTATTATCATTATTGCCAAATCATTCATTTTTTGAAAGATTTGAATATTTCAAAAAAAAATTTTATATTTGAAAAAAAAAAGATCTCATAACAAAAAATTGCGTAAAGAAGTCACTACAATATTTAGTTGGAAAGAACTTGAATGTATGATTTTTTCATAGTCATTTCCCATAATGCTCCATGCCTATTCATGGAAGGCATAATCATTTTATCATCATAGTCAAATCATTCATTTTTTGAACGATTTTCATATTTCAATATTTATATATTTTGAATATAAAAAAAAAAAAAAAAAATTATATTTGAGAAATCACAAAGATTTATAACAAAAATTACGTAACGAAGTCACTACAATTTTATAAGATGAAAAGAACTGACTGTGTGTTTTTTCATAGTCATATCCCATAATGCCTCATGCCTATTCATGGAGACATTATTATTTTTATTATTGCCAAATCATTCATTTTTTTTTTGAATATTTGTAGATTTTGAATATTTTAAAAATAGTTTGATATTTAGAAATCGCACAGGTCTTACAATGAAGTCACTACAATTTTGCAAGATGATAAGAACCGGTATGTCCTGAAAGAATGTTTTTTCATGGGCATTTTCCATAATGCTCCTTGCCATTATTACTATTATTATCATTATTACAAATCATTCATTTTTTGAAAGATTTTAATATTTGAATATTAAAAAATTATATTTGAAAAATCGTAAAAAGATCTCATAAACAAAAAAATTGCATAATGAAGTCACTACTATTTTGTAAGATAAAGAGAACCGGTATGTCCTAAATGTATGTTTTTTCCATGGTCATTTCCCATAATCCTTCATGCCTATTCATGGAGACATTATTATTATCATCATTATTGAAAAATCTTTCATTTTTGAAAGATCTGAATATTTATCGATTTTGAATATTTAAAAAAAATTTAATTTTAAAAATCGCAAAGATATCATAACAAAAATTACATAACGTAGCCATTACAATTTTGTAAAAATGAAAAGAACCGGTATGTCCTGAATATATGTTTTTTCTTAGTCATTTCCCAAAAATGCCCCATGACTATTCATGGATACATTATCATTGTCATCATTATTGCCAAATCATTCATTTTTTGAAAGGAAGCAATTTTCATCTGGCTTATTGAATCGCTATCCATAGAAAATGAGGTAATCAAACAAAAAATTATTTTATTTTCTCTCATAAAAATTTGTTCAGAAAAAGTTTTGCATTTTGAATTTAAATTACTTAGTTTGTATGTCAGCTTGATTGCATTTATTTATGATGAAAGATTCCATAGTTTTGATAATTCTTCTATTTGTATTATAATTTCACACATTTAATCAGACCTTTCTTTGCGTTATCTCATTGCGATGTTTGTATTGTTATGTAGAGAATAAATAATTGTTGTGATAATTTAGTCATATCACTGTCTCGTTATCTTGTGCGAATTTATTAGCTGTTTCTTTCCAATAGGAAGAGATCGTGTGATTTTTGTGTCACTTTTAACAACTGTGACTGTGACGGAATCACAGCTATGATAACGATTCGTAGAAAAGAAAAGAAATACATGCAAAATCTGACTCCTTTATCAGAAAAATGATAAAATCTTTTATAATATGGTTCTAGTCAGTGTTCCTTATGATTTTAATATTTATTTTTTTTGTAATCATGTATGTTTCGTTTTTAATTTTTATTTATTTAGTGTTTTATTTCAAATCTAAAACCAATTTTTTTAAAAACAATATTGACCAATTTTTTTTTTATTACGGCAAAATTCACTGCCATATTTTATCACAATCGCATCCAATAACAGTGAAAATGAAATCATCGTTAAATAATCACATTCATGTGATTTCCGATTTACTTTAGATTAACATAATGCAAAAATAAAAAATAAAAATAAATAAAATAATAAAATAAGAAATTAACAAATAAATAAAATAAGAAATTAATAAATAAATAAATAAAATAAGAAATTAATAAATAAATAAAATAATAAAAAAAAGTTTAAAAAAATTATCAAATAAATAAATAAAACTAGACATTAAATCAAGATGTATGAAAGCATGTTTATGATACATGCTTTTTTTTTACTGCTATATATATATTCAATGAAACTCTATGATTTACTTCAGTTTAAGGTAATGCAATAAATAAATAAATAAATAAATGAATAAAAACTACATATTAAATCAAGATGTATGAAAGTATGTTTATCATAAATTTTTTTTGTCCTGCTCTATATATTCAATGAAATATAAAATAATATTTGAAATTTTGTGCAAGTAAGAAAAAGTGAATAACGCTTGTGTAACTTGTTACATCAAGATTTTTGAATGTCGATTTTTACACGTATTAATGAATATATAATTCCTGTTAGTTCACTTTAATGACAACAGCCTTTGTATTTAGCCATAATTAAATTAGATATGTTTTACGAATCATGTCAAAAGTTCAGTAATAGTAAATACTGTCGTGGAGTAAACAATTAGATATGTCTTAAGAATCCTATGAAACGTTCGGTAACAGTAACTACTGTCATGGAGTAAGCAATCGCTACTTGTTACAGAATGTTAAGAAATTCCATCTTGGTAGTTTAAGTTGTTATTAAATATTATTGGAATGTCTATTTTATACGTATTAATAAATAAATAATTTCTGTTTAATGATGGCAATCTTTGTACTTAACCATAATTAAATTAGATATGTTTTAAGAATCCTCTGAAACATTCTGCAAGAGAACTACCGTCATGAAGTAAGCAATCGCTACTTGTTAAAGAATGTTATGAAATTCCGTATTGGTAGTTACCTGACGAGCCATTAAACTCAGTCACGCGGCCTCTGTCTATTTCCTTCCGATGATGGCAACACACGCACGCAAAAGAAAGATATAAAGCAAAGAAAATCATCGAATCAACAGTGCGCTTAAAAAAGCGTTTTACCTAACGGTTCCGCTTGGACGAGAACTGAGAGAAATAAAAAAAAAATAAAATAACTAGCTTTATATGGGTGGGCGCTACGAGTAAAAATGTGGACGTTTTTTCTTTCTTTTTTTTTTCTTCTTCCCCTACCACTGGGCCATTTTCAAGAAAGAAAAAAAAAAAAAAAGTAAGAACTACTTGAGCCTCCATGGTAAGAGATAAATCGCCCTGTGCTTCTTGGAGAAAACAGAAGCGCCGGTTTACTAAAATGAGGCAAATGGAAGGGGGGGAAGATAAGGATAAAATGGATGTGACCACACCCCCTGGCGTCTGTCAAGGTCACGTGAGCGATTTTACGGTACAGGGGGCGAAGGATTTCGAAGTGATCATTATCATCAAAGCGATCATTGTTATGGAGTGATGAGATGACGCTGCATCACCTTGGCTGGTGGCTGGCGAAAGTGCTTTTCGGCAATCTAGGCACCATCGGAATCAAATGGACATGGCAGTTTTCGAAACTGTGATATTACGGATTAAAATTTCCGTTCGATATTCATTGAAGCTTCTAAGAAAGATCATGTCTTTGAGTTGCTATTTTTTCAAAGTATAGATTTTTATTTCATAGATTTACTGTTAAAAACTACCTAGAGCAACTTAGTCTAACCTCTGTGTATGTTTGGTTTGCCGCTCTAGGTCATTTTGTGCACACTTTTAGGCTAATAAGTTCGCATTAAGGCACATTAAAGAAAGTATTTTATTTACCAAAGAGCAAACCCATTTTTTTGAAAGGTAGTTTTGTCCGAAATCTGATATTAGCTACATCTTATTTATGAATGGGGAGGGGGATATAGGCTAACAGTCATGATGTCTCTGGGTTGCTATTTTTTTCAAAGTACATATTTTTATCCCATAGATTTAACGTTAAAAACTGCGTACTGCAAATTAATCTAAACTTTTGTACGACCACTTTTATCAATGATAATTTAAAATATTTTATAGTATGATATCAGTTTATTAAGTTCGAAAGGCAAATGAAAGAAGATATTTTATTTACCAAAGAGCAAACTCATTTTTGAAAGGTTTAAAAAAGTACCTTTGTTCGAAAACTGATATTAACTATTTCTTATGTATGAATGGGAAATAATGTAGGCTAAAGTCATGATACAGTTTTCAAATGCTTCTAATTTAAGATGTTTTCGAAATTTGTGTTTGAAATTCATTGAAGCTTCTGACAAAGATCATGTTTCTGAGCCGCTATTTTTCAAAGTGCAGCTTATTATTCCATAGATTTAATGTTAAAAACTGCCTGCAGCAAATTTGTCTAACCTCCGTGTACAATCATAGATTTAATGTTGAAAACTGTCTAAAGCAAATTAGTCTAACCTCCGTGTACGATCATTTTAAAACCAATGATAATTTAAAATATATTACAATACGATCTTTAACCGAAATTTTAAGTTCGAAAGTTATTTCAAGAAGATATAGGTTAGTTTTCAAAAAAGGTATTTTATTTACCAAAGAGCAAACCCATTTTTGAAAGGTTTGAAAAAGGTACTTTTGTCCGAAAACTGATATTAAATATTTCTTATTTATGAATGGGAGGGAATGTAGGCTAATAGCTAACAGTCATGATACAGTTTTCAGGTGCTTCTGATTTAAGATGTTTTCGTACAAAGATATTATTATTTTATCTCCGTCCAATGAAAATAAAAAATAAAAAAAACAATAAGGGATTTTATTTATTGTTCTAGTTGTATGAATTATGTACAGTAAAATATACCTCAATGCCAGAAGTTTGGATCAGACTGCCATTCCTACTTCCCTTGCAGAAGCAAATGCCTTTGCAAAATCTAAACTTATAATTTCTTCTAAGATTAAAATTGAATACCAAATTACAGAACTAAATGCCGACAGGAAAACAGCTACTACTCTCACGAGATTAAGGAAGTAGCATCACAAAAATATGAAATTTTGTGCTGATGGCGCTAAAAAATACCAAAAAAAAAAGCATCGTGTCTTTCATTGCCCAACTGTTGGGCAATCTCTCTGAAGAGGATTTATACTTCGAGCTGGCAATCAACATAGCCAATATTATTTGGGAGTATCATGTATTTGATTTTCTTGTACTCTTCAGGGGATACGACACCACCAGAAACAACACAACAATAGACCTTTTATATAAATGAAAATAGAAACTGAACAAGAATTGTTTTTGAAGAAAATCAACTTTTAAATCATTTTTAATTGCCGATAAATATATTTTAAAAAAGCAATTTTAAAAGAAAATAATCATTTCAAGAATGTTTATATGAAAAATTTTAATAATGTTTTTCAACATTAATAATGTAATTCATGAGGGAAAAAAAAAAAAGAATTTAATATTTTATTTATCGTTCTGAATATATGAATGATAAATGAGCAAAAAAAAAAAAATAATAATAATAATAAATAATATAAATCTTTAGTTCAAATGAAAAAGAAATTAAAAGGTTTTTTTTTTTAAAAAGATTTTTTTTATTAAACATTAAAAACCAACGAAAAGAAAAAAAAAACCCTCTTTAATAACGTTTTCTTATTACTTACAAAAAAGCATTTGATAGTGACGGATTCTCAAATTACCCCTTCCATTACGAAAATTTTAATCTAAAGTAAGAGATTGGTCCGGTTTAGAAATTTCACAGTAACTTATATTAAATGTTTAGTTAAACCACTTCATCGGTCTATGCATACACTGAAAGAATTTATTTCTGATATTAGCATACACTTTTACGTAAATAAAGATGTGTGTCTTGAATTCTGTTATCTAAATCTTCATAATCTGTCTGTAAATATTCATTAATGTAACTAAATAAAAACTAATGATGTATATTTTTTTACATAATTATAACATTCCTTTAAAATATTTATAGAAATAAATGTTTAGATTTTTTTTTTTATTTTTTTTTTTTTAAAGCATTTTTATTTCAGAAGTGTTTGTTAATTTATTGTGTTTTGCTATTGCATTTTACTGCATTTTTTTATTCATCAAATCAAGATTCATAACTCTAAATAAATAAATAAGTAATAATATCTATCTTATATAATATAATCAATAATATAATATCAATAATATAATCTAAATAATAAATAAGTAATTGTCAATTTTTTTTTTATATTTATTCAAATTTAAAATGAATTAAAATTTTATTCAAATACAGCGTGAAATTATTTAAAAAATCCGTTTGTTGTGAATATGATTTTAATATTATTTTCTGCTAATGTTTTTTATTGCATGGGAAATTAAAAATAATAATCTAGTCTATTACATTTTCCCCTACTTTGTTTACATTATATTTTCTATTCTATCATCACAAAAAGTATTGCTATTAATTCTAAATATTTTTTTGTACTGAACCGTGAACTAATTCCATTTCATCCACAATACAATTAATGGAAGTGATTGTTATATCTGCTATTATATGAACGGGTTCATTCACTGAACCAAGGAAAGTGAATTACAGGGAGTTTATTTTATTTGCCGTTTTAATTTTTCATTATTGAATTATTTTAAAATCTTCGTATATGATTAATAAAATGATTGCAGTCCTTCAACAACAACAAAAAAAAAAAAAGAAAATTCAACTTAATTACAGCGAAACGCATTACATCAAAGTAAAACCATTATAATAACAGAGTAATTTCTTAATATTATTCCTTTATTATTTCTAAATATTACTCAGTCAACATTTAAAAATTTAAAAATTGAGAAATTTTTGTAACATTAATATAAAAGTATAGTTTTCCCATTTTTTTTTTTTTTTTTTTTTTCAATTCCTTCTATTAGCTCACACTGTCCCTTTATATGTCTTGTTCAAATTTTCAATCGTTGATAAAATACTTTTTATTCATCCACTAAGTTCAAATACCTTTTTTGGAACTTGTAGTGGATGGCACTGAATGCTAATACAGTTTTTCAAATATTAATTCAGTAATTAAATTAAATTAATTAATTTTTTTTTAGATTTAGTTTGCGTATATCTACCAATAAATGGCGCCAGATAAACTTGAAAAATGAATGAAAATTATTTATAAAGGACTTTCTGCAATATAGTGAAAAAAAAAAAAAATAGGAATTCACTTAAAAATTTTTGTTTTTATATTACTGGTTTTAATTCTTTTTTCCCTTTAAGACGAACGCAAGTAGAAACAGAAACTAAATTCAACTTCTAATTCCTGATGACAATATGAAGTAACTTCTCATCGAAAATGTTAATACATTAATTGTTAATTAAACTTTTTTTTAAGGCTTAAAAATCTATTGTTTTCTTTAAATAAATTAACTATGCTCGCAATTTATATAAAGATTTAAAGTCTTTTTTTTCTTTTGTTAAATAATTGTCAAAATGTAGTTCACGTGAATGAAGTGTTTAATTTTAAAAACAAATATTTAAAGATATAGTATGTCAGTAAAATAATTTTAATTTTAATTAATTAGCCACCTTTATTATAAAAATTAATATAAAATCAAAAGAAATTCAAATACATTCGTTACCTTACATACAATTTCTTATATGTAAAACTACAAAGTAATATAATTAATTAATAATTTTTTATTTTATTTATAAATTGTAGTTAATATCGGAGGACTATAATTCAAACATGCTGCATACATTTAACAATATTATTTATGAAGATTTAGAGCAATCATGACATCCATACAAGAATTTTCCTTTGTGGAGATACCGTGATGTCAGATATCCATTTGTTTGCAACAAAATAATCATGCATGATACTTCAATAATATTACTATGGCCGGCCCGTGACCCCAGTAGTAATGTGCGTAGCTAATCTGCAGGGCAACACAGGTTCCAATACGCTGGTGGTATCCATTGTAGCCATTGCTTTCAGAAATTAGTAGATTCGATGATGATTGTGGTAACGTGAGCGAAACGTAGTACATATCGATAGTCAAGTAGCTTAGTGAACTTATCCGGGTATTCTCCTATAAGAGACAAAAATGAGTGGTGGTGGTACTCGATGCCCATCGATGTTTATCATCTATCTATCTATCTCTCTATATATAATATGGCAATTTATATACACTCAAGAGCCAAAACATTATGACCACTCCTACATTTTGCAATGAACTCGCCTGGATGACGTGAAAGGCACGTGATCAGGTGGAAGTGGTATTTAACTGGTATTAAGTGGTGATATTAATCCATGCCAAGCCGGGTTGAAGCTGTGTTGCGCGCCAAAGGTGGGCCAACTCGTTATTGACTGGTAGTCATAATGTTTTGGCTCTTGAGTTTATATGTTGAAAGCTAATGCAGTTAGCTAAACTGCAGTACGGCACATGATTTAATATGCTGGTAGCGTCCATTGTATCCATTGCATTCGGAAACGAAGAGATTTGATGATGATTTTGGTAATGTGTGCGAAAACATATCGATAATGAAGTTGCTTAGTGGGACTCACCGACGTTTATGCATACACAATCATAGCTATGTTGGAAGCTAGTTTGGTTTGTCGCTCTACGGTTATTTTGTGCACACTCTAGGCTAATTAGACTGGAACCTACAGTTTAACGTGGATTCCGAACCACTCACAAAACATCTATATCACCGTCAGAATATGAACCTGAAGCCTGTTGTACCAACGTCCAGAGCAATAGTCAATTGGCCATCGAACTGCTGAAAGCTAAGTCTCATTTTATCCATCTATAAGGATTATTCTGTTCCTTTTAAAAAACTCAGTGCATTTGATTTAATTCGATCCGACATGATACAATTACATGACGAAGAAAGTAATTACAAAAATCACTCAAGATGAAAAGGCAAAAGTGCTCATTTTCTATCAGCCATGGCAAAAATGAGATTCTGCAGGAGAAGAACCCTCGGGCAAATCAGAGAGATTTTAATTGGCGAGTTAATAGATCACTCCATCACCCTGATACGTTCCCTTTAGGTGTCATTATGGTCTCGTTGTATCTTCCAGTCACGAATGCGTTTCCTACGTACTTGTCGGGGTCCCCTTTGTAGGGGCATGATGAATAACGTTCGAAGAATACAGCATTCCCCAAACGTTTGCTTATTGGTGGGAAAAAAAAAGTTCTGAAGAACACTAATAATTATGATGACTGTAAATGACTTTTTTTCTTTCTATTTATCGAAAGGTTGATTTAGAAAAATATTCGTATGCAATTTGAGTCCAGTTTTTAAATATGCGCGTGATTGGGGTATTAAGTTGTTTATATTTAGCCATTTCTTTGAAATTGTCGTATTAATTTGCTTGTAAATTCGTCTCTGAAATATTGCTTGTTTACGAATTTCGTTTCATGAGTAAGTGGTACAGCTAGGTGTGGTAGTGGCTTACATAATAAGTTGCGTCTGTACAGATGTATCAGCACTGACAGGTCTAATTTCTCTTTTCTTAGAATAGTTTAATTCAAGGCGTAACCGAGTATCTTGGAAAAAATATTATTACCAGCCTTTTATTTATCTAAATTAAAACTGTTGTTTTTAAAATAAAAATTAGTGTACGATAATAAAATAAATGCTTTATAGCAATGCGTTTTAATAACAATATTGATGAATTGCTTAGAAATATTTAGGAATTGTGTAAAAGATTAATTAACAATTACATGAATATTTTTTCCTATGAAACTTACTCTTTTGGAGATATAGTGCATTTTAATCTCTTTTCTGAATTTTCATACTGTTTATATAAAAGTTGCCTGGAAATTTTCGTTTCGTTTTTTTTTTCTTTACTCCAAAGTTGAAGGGTTTTCTTCAAAGTTACCGATATTTTTGGTGTATAATAGATTAATTGCTGTTATGTGAAGTATGGATTGCTAAATAAGTATACTTTTTGCGTTATATATTTGTGGGGAATGCTCAGTGTGAATAATGAGGGGTCTGACTGGCCGAGTGTCTAGCTCTCGGTGCTACAGGTTTCGGGTTCGAGTCATGGGTGTTTGTTAGTAGTTCGGAATCGGGGCTTGATAACCGAGTGTCTATCGCTCTGGCGCTCGCTGCCACAGGTTTCGGATTCGAATCCCGGCAGGGCCATGGATGCTTGTAGTGGTTCTGAATCCATTTTAAGCCGTAGGTTCCGGTCTTATATGACCGTAGAGCGTCATAGAATCCAATCAGACTTTTTCTCATCCACATCATTTCCAAACTGTAAAGATTCAATTCAGTGATCATATGTGATGTGGTTAGTAGTAGTAATGTGAATAATGATGGCCATTTTTTTCTGGATATTTTTAGTTTTGCATTAACTCCATAAAATTGATCTATCATGCGATTAACATTGAAGTTTTGTGTTTTAATTTTATTTTTGATTGCATTAGTATTATCATTTTCATTATTTTTAGTAATGAATAAAAATGACACATTTAAAATAACAAGAAATATTTTTTTAATATAAGGCTGTTCCGAAATTGCTTCTAAAAAATGAATTTATTTCATAGTAATACCTTTTAAATAACTTAAATCAAATGAAACACAATGAGCAGTTAACGCAAAATTATCCAATTTGTTTGTTTATACTTACTTGATTTTATATAGACAATGACTTGAGATCGTATACAAAGCATTGGCAGTAATCGACTTTTTCTTTTTGCAGAAGAATGGTTGATATTTACCAATCAGATGATGATTAATGGAACGATAACAATTTAATTAAAGAATACATAACATCAATCAAATAAAGTAAAAGAAATTCGCAAACACATCTTAAAAGTAACGCATGATTATTGACATGCAGACATATATGCCTGTAACCAAGTACTTGTATAGAAATGTGCATGTCAACTAGAAAAACTCGATCAATCTTCAAAGAATAATCAGTTACCAAAGAAAAATCTTTTTGTACATAAGATTGTTTTATGTTTTGCACAAATTTCAAAATTACTTTACAATTACAATGGATTTATTGATCATATGTCTAACTTTTTGATTCATTTAGCTGCATTTGAAAATGGGGTGAGGGATAATTTGTTCCGTAATAAATTATTCAAATACAAACAATCGTGGTTAAACAAAAAAAAAAAATTGGCAAAATAACTTTCAGTCTATGATAAAAAAAAATTATTAAAAAATGTTTCAGTCTCGTGAAATTTTATAGCAGAATGTTTTTAATTAAAAGCATTCCAAATGGAAATAAGAAATTAACATTTATCAGAACAATATCTACAATATATATATATATATATAACTTTTGAAAATTCGCCTCTGAAAAGGTTAAATAAAATGATAATTTTCACAGTTAGAATTTATAAATATAAATAGAATTTGCCAAAAATAATAATAATAATATGAAAAGGTTAAATATAAAAAAAATGTCAAAAAATAATAATTTCAGTGTAATTTTCTTATATATTTCTCGATTTATAAATGAAGTACATATAAAAACGAGAATTTGTCAAAATAATAATAATAATATGAAAAGGTTAAATAAAATAAAAGTGTAATTTTCTTATATATTTTCGGTACAGTTAGAATTTATAAATGAAGTACATATAAAAACGAGAATTTGTCAAAATAATAATAATTTTTTAATTAAATAAAAAAAAGTGTAATTTTCTTATATATTTTCAAATGGAAATGATGAAAATTAAAAACATTTATCAGTTAGAAATAAATAATAGATTTACCAAAAAGAAAAATAAATAATTTTCTTTATATATTTTCAAGTTAGAATTTATAAATGAATACATATAAAAAACGAGAACAAAATAATAATAATAATATGAAAAGGTTAAATAAAAATAAAGTGTAATTTTCTTATATATTTTCGGACAGTTAACTTATTGAAGTACATATAAAAACGAGAATTTGTCAAAATAATAATAATAATATGAAAAGGTTAAATAAAATAAAGTGTAATTTTCTTATATATTTTCAGTTAGAATTTATAAATGAAGTACATATAAAAACGAGAATTTGTCAAATAATAATAATAATATGAAAAGGTTAAATAAAATAAAGTGTAAATATATTTTCGGACAGTTAGAATTTATAAATGAAGTACATATAAAAACGAGAATTTGTCAAAATAATAATAATAATATGAAAAGGTTAAATAAAAAAAGGTTAAATAAAAATAAAGTATAATTTTCTTATATATTTTCGGACAGTTAGAATTTATAAATGAAATTTATAAATGAAGTACATATAAAAACTTGAATTTTCGGACAGTTAATAATAAATAATAATAAAAATAATAATAAATAAATAAAATAAAATTATTATTTTCTGTTGTTGTCCTAATACAGCTGGCAATACAGAGGCAGTCAATCTTTATGCCATAAGCAAGGCCTGCACCTCTGTTACTCATTTAGCACCATCCAGGGGGCACGTGTAACTTGAAGATATGCTACGGACGCGAGTAACACTACCTCCACAACGCTCTGCGATCCTATTAGACCGGGACCTGCTATTTAAAGTTGATTCCGAAAGGCTACTAACATCCATGGACCATCGGGACACGAACCCGAAACCTGTGGTATCGAGCGCCAGCCACTCGGCCATCAAGCTCCTATTTATTATTTTATATGGAGACACAAAAAAGACAGCAGTGGGCTTCATGCGGCCGGCGAGTTGTACAACCATTATTAATCCTCAGATAATTAATGACCAGCCTATTAATCCTCAGTAAATGGACATTCTTTGGAGCAGCTTTCCAAAATTGGCCCTTGTGCCACAAAACTCCAATCAAACCACCAACTCTGTAAATGGAAATAACCCCTCATAACTTTAAACATTCAAATAACACTTGCAAAGATTTCCGTAGACTAACTGCCATAAAACTGTATCGGACACTGACTGTCTGCATTGCTGTTTCTCCAAGAACTTTTTGTGACACTTGAGAACAACTCCTTCCGGCCGGGCGGGGTGGTTCAAAGATCCTGGGAATCGATTGCTTCCGTTTGGTCATCTCTAGAACCGTAAACCGCACCGGATATCAGCAGATGACTTTTAAACCCATCCCAACTTCGCAGGAAGAGTTCTGCTTACAAAAAGATCTTGCAAACGTCAACTCTCGGACATTGCTGTCTCTCTTTTCACAGGACATAAAGGAATCCATTGTTAAAAATTAGATTTGAAAAGTAGAATTCGTTTACAAAGGTAACTTTTTCCCCTATTCATAATGGATATGATTGTGATGAATTTTTTTCACGTGATTTTAATAAATCATGATCTTTCTATTTGCATTTTAAAATTATTGCAAGTTAGTGTAATCTATTCGTCTTTTTTATGAATGAAATATTTGTTAACAATATTTTTTATGAAGGAAATATTTGTTAATAAATTTCTTATGAATAAAATATTTGTTAACAATATTTTTTATGAATGAAATATTTGTTAACAATTATTTTATGAATGAAATATTTGTTAACAATCTTTTTATGAATGAAATATTTGTTAAAATTTTTTTTAACAATTGTAATTTTTTAATAATTGAAATATTTGTTAACAATTTTTTTTATGAATGAAATAGCTAACAATTTTTATGAATGAAATATTTATTAGCAATTTTAGTTTTTCTTTGACACTTGATCAATTTTTTTTTTTTATCCCAAATCTATAGATAGTAAAATCAGTTTTCAATGTGTGTACTTAAATGCTATGTGATTATTTCATATATAGGTCAACTTTTTTAAAGCGGAAAGCCAGTGAAATTCAGTCACGTGAACATTTTTATTGTTATTTTATTCAGAATTACTGAGGCATATAATCTCACTAATTTTATTTTAAATTTTTTCTTAATGAGAATATGCTAAATTAAAAATAAACAGTTAATTTAAGAATAAATATTTAATGTTAATTGTAAAAAAAGTCTTTATTATTGATTATATTTTTTACATATTGATTGCTATTTTGTGAGTTTTTAAAAATATCTTCGTTGTAGACTGCTGAAGGAAACTTGTAGATATTAATCAAATTACGCATAAAAGAAACACAAATTACTCCTGAAAAATTGCTCATGATGTTCAATCAAATTACTCGTGAATTCCCAATCGAATTACTCATCAATCAAATTACTCATGAAAGCATTAATTATAATTTGAAATAATCTCTGGATCATTTTTAATTAGAAAATTGTCATTAAAAGTAAAAACATATCCTATACTTGTTTTATATCAAAATGTATTTACATATATCTGCTAAATATTGCGATCTTTATACAGTAGAACCTCTTTAAGTCAAACCTCGATAAGTCAAAAATCTCCTCGAAAAAAATGTTTGTTCCCTTCCCTTCAAGCCCTCAAACCTCCATTACTCGAAATTTCAACCCTCTATACGTCGAAATAATTAGTCAATCCCCACGAGCCACTTTGGTATATATTTTCCCACCGTAACTCGGAAAAAAAAAAAAAAAAAAAAAAAAATTGGTCCTCTGTATCTCGAACATTAGCAATGTTTAATTTTACAACTTTACAACTCGATCATTTGAAATTATTTCGGAATTATTTTGATTTTTTATTGTAGTACATATAATATAACTTTTAAGATGCAAATAAACATGTTTATTAGCTCTGTAACTTGAATTTTTATTTAGTTTACCTCTCTGTCTCAAAATAAGTTAAAAAGAATATAAACCTCTACAAGTCGTATATTTCCTTACAAAATCCGCGTAAATCAAAATCCTCCATAAGTCAAAAAACTATAACCGAATTATTTGGCGTCTCCTTGAAGTTCGACTTACAGAGGTTCTACTGTATAATGATTTTTTTTTTTCCCATTCTAAGTTTAAGAAATAATATCTCGATTTTTATCACAAAACGCATACTGTATAGAATAATTTTTTATTTTTTTACATCTTTTATTATTAAAGGATATAAATCTGGAAGAACTTAAATTATATTTAACAATTTTATCCTTTTAACAATATTTATCAATTGTACCATTCTAAACAATTTTTTATCAATATTTATCAATGTTATCAATTTTTCTTATCAATTTTATCAATATTTATCAATGTTATCATTTTTAAGAATTTTTTTTTATCAATATTTATCAATGTTATCATTTTTAAGAATTTTTTTATCAATTTTATCAATATTTATCAATGTTATCATTTTTAAGAATTTTTTATCAATTTTATCTATATTTAATCAATATTTATCATTTTTATCAATCAAAGGATTGATATAAGAATGAATAAGCATGTTGTGAGTTATAAAGGGCAGAAAAGCTATAATGGTTTGAAATTCTTAAACCTAAAGCATGCACCATAAAAAAAATATCCATCTGTGGATGTACACAATTATCTTTTACCATTATCGCAATTTCTGTCGTTTCAGATAACGCATTTTATATCTCTTTCTAAATCTTTGTATTTCAACTGCCCTTATCTATGCGTTAGACGTGGCTTATATAGTGACTGGTACAATCTTTCATTTTGGATTTCTTTGAATGATATCTTTCGGATATTTTTGGCGTCCAAAATTTATTTCTAGCAGACATTTTTGTGTCCTTTTATCAGCTTACCTGTTGAAAGTGAAAGTAATCTGTAAAATAAATAGACAGTTTAGACGCTGCTGTCTAACTTGATGTATTGTATTTTATTGATTCACCTTTATATGTTATTCCACTCGTATAAGGATTGATGTCTTTGTTATTTATACAAAAAAGAAACATTTAATCCTTATCTAAACTTTTGAGTTGTTTGGTCCCTTGTGGAAGATAATGTTTGCACTTTGGTCACAGTCACTGTTGGAAACGAAACTAGTATCTATCTGACCTAGAATTAGTCACTATCTGAATCTAAAAAGTTGTCAAACAACTACGGGTATATATATATATATATATATATATACTTTTATATCTATGATTGTTAGACTTTCTAAGTTTTGTTAAGTGATATGAAATACATTCGTCATTCAGATAATTAAATAGAAAGACCCTAACATAATGTTTGCTTATTAGCTGCAGCTACTGCAATCTGATTTCTGAATAAAAACAAAAGCAATGTCAGAGATATGCAAATAATTATCAGTCAGATTTTTTTTATTTCGTTAATCATTTTGAATGAAAAACTATCCAGATAGAATGACTCTAAAACACTAAGTGTGTAGTGCAGTGATGATCACTGTTTGTTTTATTTAATTCAAAGAATGCGATATTCTTAAAAAGTATTGATTATTTCTGCAAATAATTGATAGTTTTGTTTTTGATTAGTCATTAAGAATACCTATTTTTATCTATATAGGCTTATATAGTGTCTAGTACAATCCCTCATTTTGGATTTCTTTGAATGATATCTTCCGGATCTTTTTTTGGTGTGCAAAATTTATTTCTAGCAGATAGTTTTGTGAACTTTTATCAGCTTACCTGCAGTGAAAGTAATCTGTAAAATAAACAGACAGTTTGGCGCTGCTGTCTAACTTGATGTATTGTATTTTATTGATTCAACATCGGATGCTATACGACTCACATAAGGATGGATATCTTTGTTGTTTATACAAAAGAGGCATTTAATCGTTATCTAAACTTTTGAGTTGTTTCGTCCCTTAGATAATGTTTGCACTTTGATCACAGTTACTATCAGAAATCAGAACTCGTATCTATCTAACCTAAATTAGCCACTATCTGAATCTAAAAGTTGTCAAACAACTATAGGTATAAGCATATAGTTTACTTTTATATCTATTGTTGTTAGATAATTTTCTAAGTTTTGTTAAGTGATATGAAATACATTCATCATCCAAATAATTAAATTGAATTTAACATAATGTTTACCCGTTAGCTGCAACTACTGCAATGTGATGTCTGAATAAAAACAAAAGCAATGTCAGAAATATGCAAATAATTATCAAACAGCTTTTTTTATTTGGTTAATCATTTGGAAGAAAAACTCTCCATACAGAGTGACTGACTCTCCATACAAGTGACTCAAAAACACTAAGCGTAGCGCAGTGATTGTTTTATTTAATGCAAAGAAGGTAATTCTTAAACAAATAATTGATAGTCGGTTTTTTGTTTTTGATTAGTCATTAGAAATACCTATTTTTTATCCAGATAGTAATATTTATTTTTTTGTCAACAGCTTCGATGTTTAAATAGAAAAATGATATCATGTGATAAATAATCAATTTCTTCAATTAGAATATGCTTAGCAAATTGGTCAGTTATTGTAGTTGAAAACGTAAACAAAAGGCGAGTAACAATTCAAAAACTTGACTACTTTTAAGTGTTATGTCATTCAAAAATCATCCAGGCTAATCTTAAAAATTTAGTTTCACCAATATTAAATATTTTTAAATTGGATATATATATATAAAAATAAATGAAATAAAAAAATAGAATGACCTTGAAAGATAATCAAAATAAAAGATTTAAAAAAAATATTTATTAATTTATATTAGATTAGATTTATATCAGATATTATATTATATTTTATTATTAGATATTATATTATATTAGATTTATAAGAAACTATTTATTAGTTTTTCATTTATTTATCGTTATTGTGAATTAAACGACCTTTAATAATTTTTGCCAAAATTGTTATTTGGTAGTATCTTTTTTAAATTCGCGTTAAAAAACATATTAAATTTTTTTAATGTATCAAATCCAAAATCTCGATGCTTTTTTGTTTTATTTAATTTAGTAAATTTTTCATTAGGCCATGCAGATTAGCGAGGTTTTCACGATTGAGCGACATTAAAAAATTAGCATTTTATCTATAGTTACTGTTTATTCTTTTAAATCAAAAGACAACAATATACCTACAGAAATAGTGGATAGTTAAATAGTGGAGTTAGAAACTTTTAAGTTCAATATATATATTTCGGAAAAATTCTAAATAGGAAATTAAGGGCTTTTATTTTGAATTATTTCATCAGTTACTTGTAAAAAAGAAAGTAATTTATAAAATATAATGAGCAATTCCTTTCTGTGCATAAATCTCTTTTATAAAAGTGCAATTTCTTGGAGGTGTGTGATAAAAAGACGTTTAACAATGTCTTGTTAAGAAAGTTAGAAAATATATGGTAAACACTTCTCTTCTCTGCTTAGAAAAATTCAAAATTTCAAGAAGTTTAACGCTTTACTTTGAATTTCGTCCCAAGATATTTATATAAAAAAAAAAAAAGTAATTTATAAAAGATCTTTCTTTGCACATAAATCTCGTTTATAAAAGGTCAATGATAAATGGACGTTTTCCAGCGTCTTGTTAAGAAAGTTAGAAGATGTATAGTAAACACTTTCCTTCTCGAATCTTGAAAAGTTTAACACTGTACTTTGAATTTCATCACCAGTTATTGGTAAAATAAAAAAGTAATTTATAAAATATTATACGTAATTCCTTTCCTCGCATAAATCTCGTTTATAAAAGGTCAATTTCTTGGAGGTCAATAATAAAAGGACATTTTTAAATGTCTTGTTAAGAAAGTTAGAAAATGTATGGTAAATACCTCTCTTCTCTGCTAAGAAAAATTCGAATCTATAGAAGTTAAGAACTCTTTTGAATTTCCTCACCAGCTACATGTAAAAAAAAGTAATTTATAAAATGTAATGCGTAATTTCCTTCTGCGCATAAATCTTGTTTATAAAAGATCACAATGATAAATGGACTCCATCTTGTTATGAAAGTTAGAAAATGTATGGTAAATACTTCTCTTTGCTTAGAAAATACGAATCTCAGGAAGTTTAACGCTCCACTTTGAATTTTCTCACCAGCTTTCGTAAATAAATAAACAAATAAATGAAATAAAATAAATAAATAAAAATGCGCTTTTTCTTCCTTATGCATAAATACAATCTCAGTTATACAAAAGAAGCGCCATTGACAAAAAGGACGTCCCTCGACCTTGACCGCTCTTCCATGGGCACTAATAGTTAAGCGGCGGCTCATGAATGGATCATTATCTAGCGAGTCGTTAGCATATCTTTGTAATTAATGACAGCACCTGATGTAGAGAGGCGGAGAGGCATTCATTATTAATAGATTATTTGGGACACTCCACTGCCCCGCTCTTCCTGGGTCGCCTCCTTTACTGCTGCTTTGTTTGCCGATTGTTTATTTAAATTTAATTTCCAGCCTTCGATTAAATCTTAATGCACAGAGTGGATGTATGTCTGTCTGTCTGTAACGGTCGCGCGCGTGCTAGTGTTTTTTTTTGCATACCGTTACAATGCAATGAATGTGATGGTTTAAAATTTGAATCTTTTTACGTACTGCGCATGCGTTTCATTATCTGAGCATGTCAAAGTAGAAGAGTTGAGTTCAGTGTCACAGTTGTAAATGTCACAATTAAGTGTCGCAAATTGGAAAAAGTTATTTCTAATGACATACCGATTATAATATTGAATTTTCAAATTTCGTTCTGTACCAATTATAACGTTACGTTATTAGAGAGTTTTTGCATACCGTACTTTAAAAAAACGGTATTTTTTTCTCCCTAGCGCGCATGCTCATAGGAAACATTATTACAGATACGCATGCGCAATTTCCTATGAGCATGCGCGCTAGAGAGAAAAAATACCGTATTTTTAAAGTACGGTATGCAAAAACTCTATTATTGCATTACCTACGTTATATTTCTATCTGAAGGGTAACCAGAAATGCTTCAGCAAAAAAAAAAAAAAAAAAAAAAAATAATAATAAATAAATAAATAAATAAAAATGAAAAAAAAATGCAATTTTTTTATAATAAAACTAATTCATTAAATCAAGAATTAAAAATATTTTTATAATGATGCATTTTTTAAAAATACCTCTTAGAGCTATGGAGATTTTAAATTGTATTTAATGGATTGAACAACTTTCTCTCTTGGAATTTTGCCATGTTCGATTTTCGATCGTTTATTATTATGTTTTCCAAGAATTAAAAGAAAAAAATATATATATTAATAAAGAACTTAATTATAAAAATATATTAATAAAGATTTTAAAATATTTTTCCATTGTATGTTTTAAGTTCATTATTGCAGGTATATAAGAGCGTATTTTTTACAAAATACGTTTATTAATACACATACCAAGTAAAACTTAATAATTTCTTCTACAATAACACGTGTTTACATAATACTATTTTATTTGAATGTATATGTTTTATACTAAACAGAATGATTTGTATAGTTATTTTTATTTACGTAATACTGTTTTATTTAAATGGGTATTTATTTTATATCGAATTTTACTACAAGTATTAGAGTGTCTTAAATGATTAAAAGAAACAGACACATCTTTTTTAATTTTGAAAGACAGAGATAAAGAAAATTTTTTTTGTTAAACTAAAAAAATTGCATAGTTTTCAATAAGAACAACAAAAAATATATGTGCTACAAAAAATATGCGAATGCTTACATTTTACATTTGAGAAACTTTAAGAAACAGAATGGGCAGAAAATAAAATTGTAGGTACGCTTTCAAATCAAGAGCGTAATTCAAGTAATTCTACCTTATTTAAATGGATATTTTTTTATATTAAACTTAAATAATTTAACAAACGTAGAACTTAACTCTGATATTTTTATATATTAAAATTATTTGAATATTTATTTTTATATTAAACAAATTTTACTGGATTACTTATTTTTTATATTATAACAGAATTATTTGAATATTTATTTTTTATATTAAACAGAATTATTGGAATATTTATGCATTAAAAAATATTAGAACGCGTTCAGTGCTTTCTTAGCAAAATAATGATTAAAAAAAAAAAAAAATTCATCTTTTTTTTTAATTTGGAAAAACAGAGAAAAAGAAAGAAATTGTTTTTATTAAAATAAAAAAAAAAAAAAGATTACACAGTTTTTAATAAGAACAACAAGGAAAATATGTGCTACAAAAAATATGCAATGCTTACATTTTACATTTGAGAATCGGAATGGACAAAAGTAAATTGCAGGTACATTTTCAAGTTAAGAGCAACTATTCCATTGCAGAACAGACGAAACGTAACACAAAAGAAAAAGTAGCTTGTCGACTCTTTTTAAAAAGAATAATTCAAAAAGCTATATATATATATGTGTGTGTGTGTGTGTGTATATATATATATATATATATATATATATATATATATAATATATTTATATATAAATATATAAAAAAAAAAACGAAGAAAAAAAAAATAAATGTAGCTAAATAATTTCTTCTACACTAACTCGTGTTAAGAAACGAAGGTAGAAATAAAAAACGAAAATAAAAACTATTTCTCGCGTACATTTATATGTGAAAAAGAGCGATAGACAGAAATCAACCAGAATGTTCTTTACTTAATGCTACGTTTGTTTGCTTTTGACGTAAAATGATGATTTGGGAAGAAAGAGAAGGGAGGGAGAGAAAGAAAAAAAAAGAAAGTAAGAGAGGGGATGAAAAGGGTGGGTGGGAAGAGAAAGTTCAACTGTCCAGATTTCTCGCTTCGACTTTTACCTGCTATATACGAGTATATCCGGGAGCCGGATTTATTCTCACACCCCGACCACGTTCAACTTTGATGATCTTCTTCGCAGCAGTTCAAAGAAATATTTCTTTTACACGAAAAAGTGTTTTTTTTTTTCTTTCTTTCATGTTTTTATTTTGCATATCACGCGCTCTTTTTATTCAGCTTTTAAGTCGAAAATAACGTGTTATTATAAAATATAAAAACTTTTGTATGATGCTCTGAATGCAAACTGAAAATTTCCTGTTTGCAGTGCTTTTGTTTCTCAAGTGCAAATTTTTTTTTTTTGGTTGCATTAAAAAAGGGTAATCATTTTTTTTTTTTTTTTTTTCTCTTCTTTTAATCTTCTCTCACGAAAACGTGTCGTTCCACAAGGTGTACTTTCCACATTGTAACTTATTCCTTAAAGTGTCCCATTTATTGTGTTGAGTCTGCTACTTTATATGCAAATAAGAGGGTTCTTTTTAATTTTATTTCATCGTTTTATTACTTTTTTGTTGAGTATGTTCTTCAAATTTTAGAATTTAAAATATTCTTGGTTTAAAATGGTTTTCTTTGTCATTTTAATATGACTCAGATTAATACCACAATATTTTGAAATTATTAAAGCTTCAATAAAAACTATTCTTATGTTTTACAATAAAATATACGGCTTAAACTACTTAAAATCATATTTTGACTTCTTTTCTCTTTTTCCAAATATTATACAATATATTGTGGTTCTTATAGTCTAAGATTTGAAGGCCGGCTTGAATGGGTTGAAAAAAAAAATGACATGATGTATTTTCTACACGTGGAGTCTAATGACAGCGTGGCTAGCGCTCTGGCTCTCGGTACCACAGGGTTCGAGTTCCGGCGGTGCCATGGATGTTAGTAGTGGTTAGAATCCACTTTAAACCTTATTTCCCGGTCTATATAGAAATATAGAAATCTAGGTCTAGAAATATTTCTTTACACGAAAAAGTGTTTTTTTTTTTTTTTTCGTGTTTTTATTTTGCATATCACGCGCTCTTTTATTCAGCTTTTAAGTCGAAAATAACGTGCTATTATAAAATAAAAACTTATTGTGTGATGCTCTGAAGGCAAACTGAAAATTTCTTGTTTGCAGTGCTTTTTTTTCTCAAGTGCAAATTTTTTGCTGTATTAAAAAAAGGGTAATCATTGTTTTTTTTTTTTCTTTTTACTTTTTACACTTTAATCTTCTCTCACGAAAACGTTCGTCTTTGAGAAGGGTGTAGGTTCCACATTGTAACTTATTCCTTAAAGTTTCCGAATTTATTGTGTTGAGTCTGTGACTTTATATGCAAATAAGAGGGTTCTTTTTAATTTTATTTCATTGTCGAAGATTTCATTCTTGTTCAAATTTTAGAATACAAAAATGCTCTTGTTTTAAAATGGTCTTCTTTTTGACATTTTACTTTAACTTAGACTAATATCTTAATATTTTATTTATTAAAGGTTCTTTAAAAACTATTCTTATGTATTACAATAAAATATACGATTTAAACATCTTAAAACCATGTTTTGACTTATTTTCTCTCCCTCCAAATATCATACAATGTATGATTTTATATCTTCACTAGTTTTACAATTAATTATTTATAATTAAAATAACTTTTAAAATATTAATTATTTAAAAAAAAGATATAAAAAAAAAAAAAGGTCTTTGCATTGTGATTCTCATAGGTTTGAGGTACAAGTCTAAAGGTTGACTCGAATGAGTTAAAGTAAAGTGATATATTTTCTACACATAAAAAAAAAAAAAAAAAAAAATTTGATACCAGTTAAAATACACATTATTTGATATCAATTAGAATATGCATTATTTGATATCATTTGGAATATATATTATTTGATATCAATTAGAATATACATTATTGATATCAATTGGAATATACATTATACATTCATTTGCCTATTCATCTCTTTCGCATAATAAGCAGACACATATAAAATTCAGCGTTAATGAAACTGCTGCACAACGAGATTCCTGATTCTACATCCATTGCATGGCCCCAAAATTTAGAATGTACACGTTTAAAAATGACATCAGGAGGTTTGCGCTCTTTTTTAAAGCTGAAGCTCAACGGAGGACCTTCCTGCTTACAAATTTAATATCCTTTATGGCTTAGAAACATGGAAAACTTATAATCCGTTTAACACAAAAAATTATGAAAAAAATCTTTGCTGCGTAAACTTATCTTTTACTAACTAACAAAAACTTTGCGTAAACTTATCTTTTTACTAACTAACTTAAAACTTTGCGTAAACTTATCTTTTGTTTAAAAAATTAGTTATAAAATATTTTTTTTTTCTTAATCATTTATCGAAAAGCTAACTCATAATATTTCACCTATATTTAGACTATCTTCACAACTATATAAAATTTTTACACCATATAATCTGAACTAGATTTAAAAAAATTTAAATATTTGAACCATATTTTCTAACATTTGTAAATAATATTTTATAAATAAAGTTTTTTTTTAACTTTACATTTTGTTCGCTTAAGTTTATATTTTCATAGTTACATTTTTATTTAATGTAATGCTAAATATAATTTTTTATTTATTTAAAAATTTTCACATCTCTTTTTATTTTCATTCCTACGTTAAACTCACAGTAACAATTTTCCCACTAGAAAAATTATTCATGATCCAAAATATATTGGAAGTAACCTTTTCTGCATGGAAAATATACAACTTATTATAGTTTTTAATTAAACTTTTCTAAAGTTGCTAGCCATCACCATTAATTTTTGCATTTACTATTTAGGGCAACGCTGCACTATTTTCATTCGATTTTTTACAACAATACAATAAATACAATAATAATATACAATAATAAATAATACAAATACAATAATAAAAGTTCTTTGAAATTTTGATACTAATTTTTTGATTTTTTAATTAATCGAAAATCTGAAATAAAAACCAAAATTCTATATTTATCTTTACAAAAATTATTAATTCTTTTTCTATATATATATTTATAATTAATAAATAAATATATAAATAATAATAAATACAATACTAATTAATAATATAAATATATAATAATTAATAATCATTGTACATAATTAACCTTTTCTAAAGTAGCTAGTCATCACCATTAATTTTTGCATTTACTATTTAAGGCAAAGCTGCATTATTTTCTTTTTGATTTTCCAAATGCAATATTAAAATTTCATTGAAATTCGGATATTATTTTTTATTGCGTTATTATATATATATATATATATATATATATACATTCAAGAGCCAAAACCTTATGACCACCTCTACATTTTGCAATGAACTCGCATGGATGACGTGGAAGGCACGTGATCAGGTGGAAGTGGTATTTAACTGGTATTAATCCATGCCAAGGCGGGTTGAAGCTGTGTTGCGCGCCAAAGGTGGGCCAACTCGTTATTGACAGGTGGTCCTAATGTTTTGGCTCTTGAGTGTATTTCCTAAGTCCATACTGTTGATTGTTTTGCCAGTTCTTTGATAAAAACCTGATCTGAGATTTATTGCTGGTGCAGGTATTCAAAAAGAGCATGACTGGAACTACGCCTCATAGAATATCATTGTGCGTACCTGGTATGCGACTCGACCATAGCACTGCAATAAACCTGATTGATATATTTCGCATTCATATGATCAATCATATGAATTACCAAATGCTATTAACTATTCTATATGCTAAAAGAACGGTCGAAATTCCATCCGATTAAAAGTGTTTGTCGATAGAAGATGGTGAAAACTAAAGGCATGCAAATATAGTAAACTCATATTATCGTATTCAGTGTAACTATTATTATAATAATGAATAAATGTCATAAATAATATAATAATGTTTCATAATGTTTTGCTTTGAGTGTATATATATATATATATATATATATAACCTTAAATGTAAACTAGAAAAAGAAAACTCACGATTAAATACTTGTCGATAAATGAAAACTCTTAGATCTTTCAGCAAAAAAATTTCACTAAAACCAACTAAATAAATATGAATGTCTTAAAATGGTTCATTGTATAGAAAGAATATAATTACAGGGCTGTATTCGCCGCCCTCTCATTGAAAAAGAACCATACAAAACGAATGAACCTTTTCAAAGTTCCGGGTCATTTCCATAATTCTTCCCATTTAATGGTTAGGCACTCTTCATTCTGATACATTGTAATTGAATACCTTGCTTTTCCCGAAAACTATGAAGCCAAGAACACATTTGACGAAGTTTGTTCTTGGAATAAAAAAAAAAAAAAATGGATGATATATATACTTGGAGGCAAAAAAGGTCACAGTTTAAATTGTGCTTTTATGCAAATGAGAATCACTTTTGATTTCAGATGTGAAATAGTATAAGGATAAGGAAATGAAGATGGCAAAAAAAAAGAAATTTGGGCAACAGTAACATTAATTTTTGTTACTGATGCTGTGTCTTTTGTATTTTATAAAATTTTTATTTGTTTACTGTATTAGATTAGATGTTTTAACAGTATTCGGCTTGCCTTGAGATTCTATTGTAGATACTGTCGCGAAATAATTTAGTTTCCTATTAAGATGGTTTAGTGTAATGATCGTTTTAAGTCAGCGTGTGTGATGTTATCACATAACTGTCGATTTTTAATGATTTCTATTGTTTTTTTTTTTCGGAAGATTGAAATTTTTTAAAAATGTTTATTAAAAAAAAAAAAAAAATCCCCCCTCCCCCTTTTTTTTTTTGAAAACCCAGTTGTATATTAAACCTTATTAATTACAAATGGTAACCCTTTTAAAAATATACAGAAAACTTTTTTTTTTTTAAAAAATGTTTTTTCAACCGTGATTCTTTTATTTGGTAAAAAAAAAGAAAAAATCTTTTTTAAAATTTTTTAAACTTTGGGAGAATTTCTTGCACCAATTTATTTGCAAAATCAAGCCCTTTGTTTTTTTTTTGGAAAAGGTTTGTCTTTGTTTCTCATGGTAACTTTTTTTGCACACATGAGTCTAATTAGACCGGGACCCATAGTTTAACGTGGATTTCGAACCATTAACAAACATCAATTATTCCGCCTTGAAGCCTGTGGTACCAACCAGAGCTCTAGTCAATTGATCACCAGGCCGCTTTTAACTTCTTGAAATTAAAGTTACTTTTAAAAATATCACTGCTTTTACTTTTTGATCCAATTCTTTCGGAGGATCAATGATTCCGCCAGGATTTGATTGAAGCCTTGGTACCAATTGCCAGAGTCAATTGATCACCAGGCCGCTTTTTAAAAAAATTAAAGTTACTTTATCCTTTCAATATTCCATATTTTTTAAATTCATCAATGATTCCGCCAGGATTTTGAGCCTGTGGTACCAATTGCCAGAGCTTCATGATCACCATAACTTGAAATTAAAGTTCTCTTCAATATCACTGCTTTTATATTCTTGCGGAGGGATTCAATTTATATGCAGAAAATCAGGCCCCTTCTTTGTTTTGTTAATCACTTTTACTATTGGTTTGATCCAATTCTTTCGGAGGATTCATCAATGATTCCGCCAGGATTTGTCTTGAAGCCTGTGGTACCAATTGCCAGAGTTTATTGGCCCCCCAGGCCCTTTTAACTCTTGGAAATTAAAGTTACTTTTATCCTCTCAATATCACTGCTTTTACTATTGGTTTGATCCATTCTTTCGGAGGATTCATCAATGATTCCGCCAGGATTTGTTTGAAGCCTGTGGTACCACAGAGCTCTAGTCAATTGAGCTTTTCTTGAAATTAAAGTTACTTTTCCTCTTCAATATCACTGCTTTTACTATTGGTTTGACCCGTAGTTTAACGTGGATTCGCCAATTGGCCCCCATTAACAAACTTTATCCTCTTCAATATCACTGCTTTTCTATTGGTTTGATCCATTCTTTCGGAGGATTTTGATTCCGCCAGGATTTGTATTTTTGAAGCCTGTTTTACCAATTGCCAGAGCTCTAGCCAATTGGCCCCAGGCCGTTTTTAACTTCTTGGAAATTAAAGTTACTTTATCCTCTTCAATATCACTGCTTTTACTATTGGTTTGATCCAATTCTTTCGGAGGATTCATCAATGATTCCGCCAGGATTTGTACTTGAAGCCTGTGGTACCAATTACCAGAGCTCTAGTCAATTCCTTGAAAGTTACTTTTTCCTCTTCAATATCACTGCTTTTACTATTGGTTTGATCCAATTCTTTCGGAGGATTCATCCTTCAGCCATGATTCGAACTTGAAGCTTGTATTACCAATGGGCAGAGCTATAAACAGTTAGCCATCAGGTCGCCAGTAGTTTGAAGGAAGTATATGAACTTAATAATACCAATTACAATCCCTGGGTTGGTTTAAAGTGCATATAACACCTATAGCTATGGTTTTCTGTAATACGGTTTGAGAATTAGGAAATCTCCTATAACATGGCATTTTTACAACACTCGTTCTAAGGATGCGTGGAAGATAATTTTTGTAAATAGAAAATATGGTTTTTTCCCTCTGCTAAAGTGGTATGAAATGCCTTTAGGATTAATTTCTTCAACATTGGCATTGTTCAAGACAACAAATTACATTTGCTGCCTTGAACAAAGTCTGTCTAAGAAGAAATTAAAATCTAAAGATATTTCATATCATTATAGCCAAGGGAAAAAAAAAAAGAAAGAAAACATATTTTGTATTAAACTGAATTATACAAAAACTATCCCTTTCACACACACGACATCAAATTCTTAACAGAAAGCATTTAAGAGCTCCATGCTGCTTTCTAATACGGCACTTTAGAATCAAATTCACTGACCTTCTTTCAAACCGAAAAAAATAAATAAATAAACCATTAGCAATCGGCGTCCGAATTTGCAGGAAACGAGAAGATACATGTTATTTCATTTATTAATGCAATTAATGCTCATTAGTGTGTTATTCTCCGTCTTCGGAACACAGTGCGATTACGTTCACAACTACAATATCTGCAGGGGGTTCTTTTTTGGTTTGGCCGCCAATGACCTTTTCGGAGAACATTCGGAAACTCATTACCTTCGGGCCTCATGATGATTCCGTCTTTTAATAACGACAACTCGATCAGAACGGGTATCTAAGAGAAAGTGGTCAATGATATCGCTTTTTTTATAAAATGAAAGGGGACATTTTTATTTTTTCATTTTTAGGATAATAAAATTTCAATGATGATTGAATATGGGTTATCAGAGCATATTGTTTATTTATTTGTCATTATTATTAATATCAGTGGCGTAACTATACCATCTGAGGCCCGTGGCAAATTTTTTTTTTGAATGGGGACCTTTCAATGCAAAGTATCATCATTGTATTTTTGTTTCTTATAAAAGTCCTAGCTGAAAGTGCTTTTAGGTTTGCAATGCCCATTTTCGATCACAAACCGTTTCACTTGATCATTTAGTACTTTAAAAAGGACCCTTATTATTTGACGAAGACGTCATATCGTATGTATGATATTGCTGTATGACGAAGATGTCATATCGTATGTATGATATTGCTGTATGACGAAGATGTCATTCTTATGATATTGCTGTATGACGAAGATGTCATATCATATGGATATTGCTGTATGACGAAGATGTCATATCGTATGATATTGCTTTGACGAAGATGTCATATCATATGGATATTATGACGAAGATGTCATATCGTGTATGATATTGTTTGACGAAGATGTCATATCGTATGTACTGCTGTATGACGAAGATGTCATATCTGATATGGCCGAAGATGCCATATCGTATGTACGCTCTGCTGTTGACGAAGATGTCACATCGTATGTATGATACTGCTGTATGACGAAGATGTCATATAATGATACTGCTTTATGATGAAGATGTGGTATCGTATGATGATACCACTTTGACGAAGATGTCATATCGTATGTATGATACTGTGTATGACGAAGTCATATCGTATGTATGATATTGCTGTATGACGAAGATGTCATATCGTATGTTGATACTCCGAAGCGTCCGTGTATGATACTGCTGTATGACGAAGACGTCACATCGTATGTATGATATTGGGTAACGAAGATGTCATATCGTATGTATGATATTGCTGTATGACGAAGACGTCCTATGTATGATATTGCTGTATGACGAAGATGATCTTTTCCAAGTCTATTTCACTCACTTAACTTTGGTTTTGATTAGTATCATAATTTAGTGTAAAACGTTTATCATATTCTATGTACTAGTGGAGGTTGGAATTCACCAGCAATTTGTGCTGCTGTCATTGCCTTCCGAGACTCGGTATTAGTGTCAGAGTATATATATATATATATAAGCGCCTTCCCTAAGTATTTCGGGATATGGCATATGCATTTGCCATTTGCCACATTGCACATTTGAAGAAGTTACTTTCAAGTAACATTTTGAGCCCGACAATTAAATACAAATCATGGTATATGAATATTATACAGAATACAAGTTTTAATGCAAAAAATAAATAAATAAAAATTTAAAAAAATTAATCCATTTCACACTTAATCATAGCATTGCTTTATAAATTATAAATAGCTTTCCTGGGGACAAAAAACCTCTCAGATGGCGATATTAAAAATTGTATGAAATTAACTCGCACAGATTGATTCAGACTCGAAATTCACATATTGATTTGAATTAAACATTTGCAAATAAGATGACTGAGTGAGTGGATCTCAGTGCTAGAGGTTTCGGGTTCGAGTCCTGGTGGTGCCATGGATGTTTGAAGTGGTTCGGAAGTTATTTTGGTAAGCTTTTATTGAAAAAAATTTTTAATAAAGATTAAAAATAAGATTAAAAAAACTCCAAATGAAAGGCGTTTAATTTATTATACAATAACAATTTTTACATCTCTGTCAAATATTAGTGTTACTATAAAATTATATATTGTTATATGACATTGAATCCATAGCAAAATTTGCAGTTTTTTATTTAATCAAAAAGGAGTTCGTTACAGATTTTTCGGGTGATTTTTGAATAAATTCAAGATGAAAATATAATAAAGTCAACAAGCATCTCAGTGGTGTTTTTTCAAGTTATAAAAATATTGACAAATGTAAAAACATGATATTTCTGTAGACAAAATTTCTTTAAATATTAAACAAGTTATATTTTTAAAAATAAATAAGTATCATCCATTCTGCATTTTCTTTTATAAAAAGTCGTGATCAGAAAATTACATCTATCATCTTCTTGTGAACAAATAATTAGTTCTTTTGCTTTTAAAAACCTGGCAAGCATGAAACTTTTAAATTCAAAACATTTCAGTCGAGGTGGGGAATTTTTGGGGGCAGCTGCGATTTTTCTGAAAATCTGTATGTAAAAAAATCTTTTTTTTTTTTTTTTTTTTTTATTCACCCCTCCAAAAAAAGTTCTAACAGAAACACAAAATTTAAAAGATGCAGATGCTCTCAGATAGCTGAGACTCTTCCACGAATCGCACGAAAGTTGTAATTTTACCATGCACAAGAGAAAGAATCCCAAATAAATAGCAGGTTTTCTCCTTTAAGAAACCCTATTAAAATAATAAATAAACAAAAATAAGAGTATGAGCCAAGCTTGGAGGCAGCGCTAGCTCGTCCTTAGTAATTTAAAGACCGGTCTTTTCTAAGAAATGAATGTCCACGCCATAATAGTTTTGAGAATAAAATAAAATTAAAGAACTTAGCAAGTCAAGCTTTTACATTTATTTTCCGCAGTTTATCAGTTGTCACGATGTGAAAATAAATTATAAAATCGTATATTATTTTTAATAAAATAATTTGTTATATATTATTTTTAATAATATAACTTTCTCTAGTAATCTTTAAACACAATAATGTTTCGCATATTTTTTTTTACGAAGGTTATGCATGCCATTTGGATAGTTGACCCTAGTTCAATATCCATTAATGACGTGCAATAAAAAAAAAGTAGTGATTACGAAAGTCTGATTAGCATTGATCATTTTGGTAGTAGTTTCGGCTTTGATCCTCTACGGTAAGGATGTGAGAAATAGAGCGTAGGGCTGATAATCCAACCCGGTAAAAACATTACTCGTCTCGAAATCTGCCAGTAGGTAGACGGCCTTGATCGCGAACCCTCGGGCAAAAACAATTAAAATATATACCCTACATAATATATATATATATATATATATATATGTGCGTGTGTGTGTGTAACCAAAAGTCAATTATGCATTTTAAGCAATATAGTACATTTAAATTATTTTACAAATGTACGTGTTTATTTCAAACTGAAAAACATTTGTTTAACCTCTGTTAACACGTTTCGAAAGTAATTCTCATTTATTTTTTGTACTTGGATGAAATTGCTGTCATTGCAGACTTCAAACAGGTATTATATATCTATATATCTATATCTATTTATCTATCTATCTATCTATATCTATATCTATATATATATATATATATATATATATATATATATATATATATATATATATATATATATATATATAATGATAAGATTGCTTTCGTTACTGTTCTGACACAATCTGGATATTCGATTTTCAATCCCATCCTCCCATTTTGAATGGATTTTTCTTTCAGTTCGGATTGTAACGTTGTTCTCTCGTATCCATTAACTGTCCCTTGAGCTGCATTCACAAGCTGATATGTTTTTACGTATACAGCAAATAAGTTCATGACTTATTTATCGTGAACTTGCATCTTAGACGTACTCTGAGATATAACTTAAGTGTCCCACTTTGGTAACTACTGCCTTAAAGGACTGCGAACCCAGTTGGAGAACCATTGCTCTACACTCTTCCCTTCTTTCGTAGTGCTTCGTTCTTAGAAGCATTATCAAACTAGTTTGTGACTCTCGGTTTGTTCTTAAACTGATAAACAGTACCCCGCCCCCTTTCAAATTTAAAACGACATCGACCTCCGCCACAAAAAAAAAAAAAAAAAAAAGAAACAAATCAAAAACAGAGGACTAAAGCAACATTGCATATTATAAAAATGCAGTAAACCCTCTTTGAAAAATATCTGCAGAAAACACAAGGACTAAATATGTAATTAAAATTATTATAAAACTGACAACATCGCACCAAAATAAATTATCATAATAATTAAAAAAAAATTTCCCTGGGTGTCTGACTTCCGCCTTAAGAATCACTGCTTTACAAACCGCAGCAACAATTTACAGGACAATAGCAAAAAATTTTTTAATTTTCTTAAACATTCAAGATTTTTATATGATTTATGCTGAATTTAACAATGTTGTCAATACAATTTTTCTTAGTGAAAAACTCAATAAATTATAAATTCAAATGAACAGTTCAGTTACAAAACAAGATAAAATAATTAAATCCTGCATAGCAGCGTTTTCTTCGGTGAGTTTCTGAGGGCGTGTATTTGCACGTAATCGAGAAAGTGAAGCTGTCTGGAGAAGAAAGATGGTCTGGATTTAGGAATGCAGCCTTAAAGAGAAAGAAGATTGGTATTCTTTTCCACGCTCAAACTGACAGAATACAGATTTATACACTGCCTCATTCAGTGATATTGAAGTTTAGAGTCGGGAATCACAACAGAAATAACATTAGCAGAATAAGGAAAGTTGATACCTAAGTAAGAAAAAAAAATTCAGGGATTTTTTTCTTCCCTTCAGGTACACTCATATAATATATATGTTTTTTCTTCTAATGCAGCTAGCAAACAGACCGTGATCTTTCGCCATAAGGGCTGCACCGATGTTATTCCCTTTGCTCACCCAGGGGGCGTGTAGCTTGATGGTAAGCCACGGGCGCGAGTAACAATACCCCGGCAGCGATCCTATTAGGACCGGGACCTACAGCTTAAAGTGGATTCCGAACCACTACAGCACCCATGGGCAAAGCCGGGATTAGAGCCCGATACCTGTGGTACCGAACGCCAGAGCGCTAGCCATTCGGCCATCAGGCCCCCTAATATATATAAGTTAAAGTTTAATTTTTTGAATTAAAAAATATTCAATATAAAAAAAAATTAAAATTATTTGGTGACAATTTATTGAATAATCTTTCAATAATGGGAAAGAAGAAATAACATTGTTTTGTAAATTTTGTAATGCAAGCAGTGGATTACGATCCAAGAATAAAACAAGTAATATAAAAAAAAAAAAAAATTTTAAAGTCAATTCCTACTTTTTTTTTCCACTATATTGCAGAAAGTCCTTCATAAATAATTGTCATTCATTTTTTTAAGTTTATCTGGTGCTATTGGTAGATATATGCAAATTAAATCTGAAAAAACTAAAATTAATTAATTGAATTTAACGAATGAATTAATATTTGAAAAACTGTATTAACATCAAATGTCATCCACTACAAGTTCAAAAAAATGTATTTGAACTTGAGTGGATGAATAGAAAGTATTTTAATAACGATTGAAATTTTGAACAAGATATATATAGGTAGATGTGTGAGCTAATAGAAGGAATTGAAAAAGAATATATAACACTATAACATATATATATAACACTATAATATATATATATATAAGAGAATATATAACGCTCATTGCAAAGAAATATATAACACTAAAAATGAAATCACTAAAAAATATTTATTTTACTAGTGCGATATTTGTTTCTCCACTCTTTCACTTAGCTTTTGCAAATCAATCTCAATTTGGGTATTTGGACATCGTAAAGGCTGTTGCAGGTTAACGTCCGTTATGTTTAAGCTTGTTTTGTGTTTCATCAATTTCATTTTAGAAAAAACGATTATCAGGTGTCGCAGGTGTAAGTTGAATCAAAAGTGCTAACAACTTCAACTAAGAGACTGGTTTTTCTCTGCTATCAACAATCAACTGTGTGTTAGTCACTGAGGTCACTTAAGTCAAACATAGAAGGCGTTACATTAGATGTTTCAAGATGCGTGCGCATCATGAGTTCACAGAATATAATTTAATTATTTTGCGAACTCACTGTAAATTCATAATTAAAACAGGCAATATCTGTCCTATATTCGCAAGAATATTATTTTAAAATCAAAGTTAATTTTTTTCTCATAATTTAGACAGTTAATTTTTGACTATATGGATGCATTCATAACGTATTTTTGTAATACATTGGTTTTCACTTCTTTGGAGATTATAGAATAAATATATTTTGTAAAAATGTGATAAATCTCATGGGCCAGAAAAATATTGAAGTCAGGCCGCGTGTTGGCCACCCTATATAAGATGATATACTTCGAATTTGTGAAGCCCTTTCATTTGTAATTTACCATTAATGTTCAATAGTTACATATGTGAACAACGTATAATTTATGTCAAAATCGTAGAATTGAGGCCGCTGGAAATTGAATTCTTTTCAACAAAGTTCACCAAGAAAAGGGTTACTTATAAAAGTTTCATAATCTTGAAAATAAAGTGTTTCTTAACCAAGAAACGTTTGCATGACGCGGGTTCTCAGTGCTTTGTTAAAGCGACCTTGGTTTAAATTATACTGGTATGTTCCCAGATATCTATTCTAACTATAATTTGCTTCGTTATTTTATGTACTTTTCATTCCCTCTTTTGTTATCTGTTCAATTCTTCAAGAATTTTCAAAATTCAACGTGTTGGAATTTTCGAAAACACGACTGTTTGCTTTATTTTAAACTTGTTGTTTATAGTTATACGAGTTTTCATTTTTTTTTTTTTTTTAGATAAATAATTCCAAATATTTTGTACTTCAAATAATAACACACTTCGGAAAACTTTTTTTTTAAAAGCTTACGAAAGCCTTTTTGAATAAAGCTTAAAAAGCATCCTGTAATTCTCAGAGTAAAAAACATAAAGAAGAATGTGAATCAAAAACACAACATATGTAAACTATAAATACATAAATAAGTAAATGTCAAACACTGCAAAAACAAACCACATAGATCATCTTTTTCATATTTCACACAGATAAAAGAAATTTCGTCTTCCATTTTCTCAGAAACATTCTTTGGTACATTATCGCCCTACTTCTCATATGCTTGTTTTTATGCGAATAAAAGAAGGGAAAAAAGCAATCAGGAAGGTTAGTTGTTTACAAAGAAAGCTATCTTTGAACGCGAAAACTGACAAGGAACAATATAATTATATTTATTTTTATATCTCATATGCTTGTTTATTTTTTATATTTGTATTAGCATATCTGTGGAGTACCCTTTGAGAATCATTGTCCTAAAATAGCGATAATTCTTTGAAATGATAATAATTATTTCTTATAAAACCCAATATCTTAATATTCCATTCAACCCAAAACCTGAATACACTTAATATTCCATTGCATAAAACATCAATGAATCTTAGTATTTCATTCCATAAAGCATCAATAAATCTTAATATTGCGTTCCCTAAAACATCAATAAATCTTAATATTCCATTGAAATACAAATTCTTAATATAGCATTTAATAAAACATCAATGAATCTTAATATTCCATCGAAACACAAAATCTTAGTATACCCTTTGATAAAAGCATCAATAAATCTTAATATTTCATTGAAACACAAAATTTTAATATACCATTTGATAAAACATCAATAAATCTTGATAAAATATCAATAAATCTTAATATACCATTATAAATCTTAATATACCATAAAAATCTTAATATTCCATTGAGTTAAGTAAGAGATATACATACGTTTAAAATAAAAATAAAAAATGTTTGATTTCAATCGAAAACACATGAATTCTAATTTAAATAATTTTAAAATAGAAATTACTCGTGAAACAGTATTCAAATTACTAGAAAAAAAAAAATCTGTTATATTTCCAGATTAGCTTTTAGCAAAATAATAATTATAACGTATACTGAAATATATAAAATGAATTATTCATTACTTTTTTCTCATGCTATATGGTATAATTCTGATGAAATTGTGAATAAATTAGACATAAAAAAGAACTAAATCAACTGTTATATAATTGCAAAAATTTGCAAAATAAATGAAATAAGAAAAGCTGTCTTTTATTTTTATATTAAGTTTAACAGTATTTTTTTAAAAATGTAAAGAGTTTCTTTGTGTGCTTGTAAATATTTATTACATAAAAAATATATATATAAATTTAAAATTTAATAGAATCCGGCGTAATGGCATTTTCCATGCGATAGTAAAGTAATCTAAAAAAGTAATCCACATGAATGCGATGAACCGTTAAGTTTAAAGTTTTAAATGAGGGTATGGACGTATAATTTTCTAAAAAAATGAGGAAAAATTATAGCGTTGAATTTCAAAGAAAATCTACACATAAAATGATAATTAGAAATTGAAGAAGCCGATTTTCGTTTGTTTTAATCAATTTTTGTACTGTATCATTAGCAAAGCAAACAGTAGAACAATAATCTAAGAAAAAAAAAAAAAACCTGAGTTATTTCCAGTCTTCCTTCAGAAGAAATAAGAATAATAATGACTATGACACCACTATTTTTGCAAAAAAAGGTTGGATATTTATTTTTCACATGAAAAGATAGAAGCAATGCTTTATATTAAAAATTACTTCTCAAAGCTCTCTTCCAACAGTCAACACCGACAGAAAGTAAATAAGATTTAAATTGCTTTAAACTCGAAAACGGAGATTAAATTGGCTTGAAAATAAATTATTTTCCTTTTGCTTGGATTCCTTTGTCTAAAAATGGTTAATTTTTAACATTTAAATATTATTAAAAAAAGTTTGTATATCATCGGTTGTCTATTGATGTCTTTGAAAAAGCAAAATGCTCTATAAAATTGCTTGATACAAATTCAATGATAAGCTTTTAAATTATTTTTACTTTTCTAATAAATGATATACAGTCAAACCTGTTTTTGTGTGGAGGATACGGGCAGCATAAAAAATGTGCTGAAACTTCATAAGTAACTATGAAATATATTGCTTAAAAAAAAATTTGCAAAAAACATTTTTATACATTTACAAACACATTTAAGTAAAATATTTTTATAATATCGCATAGAAAAAAGTCCCACATAGAAAATATGTAAATCAAAAAACCTCACGATGTAGCACTATCTCCCATCTAATAACATTCATCTAGTGGGCCATCTGTTGAATTTTTTTTTTTCAATTTTGCAGGTTATTTTGACAGCTATCTGCTGGTTTCTTTTTAAAAGAGTGCTTGAAAGCATATTCCATTGACGCATTTTAGCCAAAATAAAAGTCATAACGTCAAAACGATTTTCATATACTGCAACATATAGCTATTATAAATTATAATGACAGAACATGGTATGTAGCACTTAATAAAGTCAGAATATATATGCATATATGACAGTTAGAAGTTATGTTTGCATGTGTAACAGTAATACATAAGCAGGCATGCCACACTTAAATGAGACTTTTCAGTAATTACATATACCGATATTTAATATTTCCAATGTACTTTTATCCTCATTTAAATAAAGAAACTATAGATTGACAGTTCTTTTATAATAACATTTTATATTTATTAAAAACATTGTTATTAAATCAAACTGATTCAGACCAGTATTTAAATATGTCTTAATTTTAAAAACAAATTCATAAAATTTTCTTTCGCAAAATCAAGAGCTATTTTTATTAAAATCGATGGATGTTTTTTAACTGCATAAATCGAAAAAAGTAGTCGGCCAAAACGCCTAAATAGTAAGTAATAGCCAAAAAACGGATATTACTTTTCCGGCAGATAATCCAAAATTCATGTTGTTTTTCCGTAGAAAATACAATGAATCCGTACTAAAAATGAACAAATAAAAATAATAATAATACCAAAATAAATGTATAGCTTAATGAAGAGCTGCAAAAACATTTTAAGAGCTGATCTCATGGAAAAGGCGTTGTGTTCGTGCTGGAAATATGGGTGGTATTTTTATTTTTTATTTTACCCATGTACAAGAACATCAAAAACCACTTATATCAATCACTCAAGTAGACATCTAAAGACAAGCTTTGGACAATATATATAGTCTAATTGGACGAGTTGACTATTTTTCAGCATAAATAAGATACTCTCCGATTCGAAATTCAGGCCTCAATTTAACCAATATTATTAAATATGTTATAGCATTTACAATATAAATTTCAAATGTAAACTTTCGTCCATACATGAGTACCAACAGCAATTACACAAATTACCAACATGAATTTTAAATTTTATTAATTATGCTCTTGAATTGTTCAAATATAATGCTTTTTTAATCAACTACTCAAACACCATGAATTACAAAAATAAACATCACTGTGATAAATTCCACGTTATAAGTGATAATTCTTTTTTTTTTTTTTTTTTTGTCTTCTGCAAGCAAAATAATGTAGTTGCAGATTTCTTTTTTAAAAAAAAATAACACATAAATTCAATATTTCTCCCATTTTTGTTTGATTTTCATTATCCTTGATGGATATTTATTTTGCATTTTTGTTGTTTATTAATGTTTTACAAATTCAAAGATATCAATAAATCAGTTGCAGTCTAACCTCTTTTATTAATTACATGCCAACTATTACTTATTCCCCTTATTTTCTATAGAAAATAAAAATGAACTATTTCTAGGACGAGTCCATTTCTTTTCTTAAATTAACAGTATTAATAGTCCATTCTTTTCTTAAATGGATTATTTCTAAAAATGGACTGTTTGTTTGGACTATTTCTAGGGGAGGAAAAAAAAGCAAAAAACGGAGGGGGGAGAAAGACATTTTTATCTCTTAACCTAGTCGAATTAAAAATTCAATTAACTTATTTCCAACTTAAGCAATTTAAAAAACTGTCATCCATTTTGGCATAAATAGTACTAGTTTTCGCCAAAAAAATATGTTATGCAATTTTCTTTTAATAACTAAGTAATTAACATTCAGTCTTATTCAATAATGTGAAAAAAATAGAGTATTTTGTTTTATCAAAAAATAGCTGTGAAATTTTTACTCAAAATAGGAAAAAGTTTATTGGAAAAGTTGATATTTCTACATGGAACTGCGGAAAATTAACGTAGATACTACTGAAAAGTCTCATTTTAGAAATATCAGCTAAATTACAACACAAATGTGAAAAATTTTTTTTTACAAATGCAAAAATATTTTTTTATTTTTTTCATTTTTTTTTTTTTTTTTTTTTATATTTTTGCTCATTTCATATTATTGATAACTGTACAGTGAGCTAAGAAAGAAAAAAATTTTTCAAAATATGAGGCTAATTTACGTTAATTATAAATTAAAAAATATTCTAGCAATTTTTTTTTTTTTTTGATTATTATTTTTTTCTCAAAATTAACAAGGGCTATTTTTTTCTACCTCCACTGAGCTATGAAATAAGATTAAATAAAAAAAATAATTTTATTACTAGGAGTCAAATACAACAATGTTACTTTTCTATGTAGTCAATGACATCCATACCAGTGTATGAATTTTCTATATCCTACGGCCGTCAGCTTATTAAGATAGATCTCTATGGCGTATTGAAAGTCATTGTTCGAACGCTGTTTTCCAGATTTCTCTTCAAAGAGGTGATTGTCACTCGATGTCGGGTCTGGACTGTATGTAGGTTTGGTTTGTCGCTCTATAGTCCTTTTGTGCACACTTCAGGCTAATTAGATCGGGACCTACAGTTTAACGTACATACATTTTACATGCATAACAGTTGGACTGAAAAGTTCGTAGGCTGACATTTCAGATTGAAAGGAGAATCTCCACGTTTCGTTCCATTTAGTGATTTTTTTGAAGAGCAATTTAAAGATCAAAGAGAAATTTTTCTTTATTTTATCAATACTATTACAGCACATTTTTACATACTGTACATACACTGTACATACAGTACATTTTTACATACTGACACAGTCTAGTAATAGGGACATTTACCCCCAAAAGGCCCTCCGGAAGGCAATGTCTTCAACTTATCACCTGTAGGTGAGGCTTTTCATGGCATATATCAGTGGAATACGAGACCCACCGACGTAAAAATGAAAAATATTGAGTAGAAAAAAAAAAAAAAAATGTATGTTGTCTTACATCGAGTTTATTGTTTTCGACAATGAGTTTGGTTTGGTCATTTTTTTGCACTCCTTAGGTTAATTAGAACGATAACTGAATCACTAACAAACATCCATGCCACTTCCAGGATTCGAACTTGAAGCCCGTGGCACCAAAAGCCACTTGTTTCGATGATGAGGGATTACGTAGTCAATCCGACAGAGTTTAATTTAATTTATTTCAGTGAGGATAACTTTAAAAAAAATACCTGGAAGATGTATGTAGAAATCCAAATGAATTCTATGCATATAAGATTTCGAAATTTGCATTACTGTTAGTTCGGATTAAAAAGAAGAGTACAAGCCACTACCACCATTTTTTTTTTTTTCTACGTGAATACAATTTTTGTGATTCCCGTTTCCTTTCAAATATAACAATTATAAATTATTTCCCCATAATCCGTCAATGCTTATTTAATTTTAAAGTTAAATTCAAATATATACAGTTTCAATAATGAGGGACGGAAAATAAATTGCGTCAACTATTTAATAATGAACATTAAAATGTAACCTCTCCACCTTTCGGCCTTCACCATATATTTTTTTCATGCTATCTCATCTCTTCTGTGTGGTTTTCCGAGTCCTAATAACACCATATCCACCGCTGTAATTGCTGGCGGTAGTGGTCATGGACAAAGACTTCTGCAGGTGTTCTTTCTCCTATCCCCTGTTTTACCGGACCTTCTGCCACCTATGTGCCACAATTTTTAAAATGATTTTGTCTTTTCATTTTCAACTTTGACTCATAAAATGCTATTAAAGCCTGGATTCAAGGTCATTCGTTATTCTGAAAGTTAGGTGAATTTTTTTAGGATCTTCAAATTTTTTATTTGGTTTATATTTAGTTTTTTTTTTTTCTATTATTCATAGAGGTTTAAATAAATATAAGATTAGCATATAGGTATTTAAGCCAACGTGAATTGCAAATTAAATATTAATAAAAATTCGATTTTTATGAAATAAAAAACAGTTATCAATATTTCATCAAATGAAATATTTAACTTAATATTTTATACTCAAGTGGTGATTTTTTTTTCAAATGTAAGTATAAAAACAGGCTTGATTGTGTTCAGAAAATATGAGAAGCTTACTCATTTCAAAATTATTCTGACAGCTATCCCAAAAACCATCCTTTTTTGTTAGAAAATTTTTGTTTCGACTTTGAAACAAATATACTTATTGTTGTTGTTTCTTATCCCACTTGGTAGACAGCAACATCTAGACCAAATCAAGAACCCGTGTTGTCTCATGGAAGAAGGAAAGGGGGATATTCATTAAAGGGGTATACAATAACGAATTTTTTTCTATCTAATGCAGCTGGCAAACACAGACAGCTTGGTCTTAGAATGCCTTAAGGCAAGTGCTGCACAGACGTACTCACTTTGTATTACCCAGGGGCGCGTGTAACTTTAAGATAGCCACGGACGCGGAGTAACAATGCCCCCGCAACGCTCTACGATCATATTAGACCGGGACCTACTTTTAAAGTGGATTCGAACCACTACAAACAACCATGGCACCGCCGGGACTCGAACCCGAAACCTGAGGGACCAGAGCGCCAGCCACTCAAACATTCAGGCCCACAATAACGAATTTAAAGGAAGCATATATCTTTTTAGTGGCCTGATGGCCGAGTGACTAGCGCTGGGTGCCGCAGGTTTCGGGTTCGAGTCCAGGAGATGCGATGGATATTTGTACTGGTTCGAAATCCACTTTAAGCCGTAGGTCCCGGTCTATTAGGACTGTTGGGCGTAGGGTTGACAACACTACCCCGTAAAAAGAAAACATCTATCTCGAAATCTACCAATGGGCAGATGGCCTTGACCCACCATGGGGAATTTGCGCCAGTGATGATATATCTTTTAAAATATTAAAACTTGAAGAAGTAAAAAAATTTTGCCCCCACTTTAATAACAATTTTCGCTTAATATTTGTAAAAATTATAATTTTCCATAATTTATTTATATTATTCAAGTTTTTAAATGATAAAAGTTTGCATGTAAAAAAAAAAAAATAAATAAATAAATAAAAAAAAAAAAAGCTTAAAAACTCTTGTTTAAAATTAAAAGGAAAAATCGTAAAAAAAGAAATTAAAAAAAAAAATAGAAAGCATCAAACATTTTACAGCATATAAAAAAAAAAATAACATATTTAATTTATTTTATTAGCATTTTTTATTATTAAAATTTTTTTTATATTTCAATAAACAGCGTTAAATTCGCGATTATCTCAAATACAGAGATATCGTAAGTCGATTTCTCACAATCCATCGATGAATTCACAATCTTAAAGATTGAATTCAGTGAAAAAAAAAACTGAAAAATAAGACATACCAAGCATTTAATAACGAACATTAAAATATAACCTCTTCAACCTTAAGGCCTTTTTTTCATTTATTTATTTTTATTATTATTATCTCCACCCTTCTGTGTGGTTTTTCGAGGTTTAATAACACTACCTTCCTCTCTCTGTAATTGCCGGCAATAGTGGCTATTGGAAAAACTTCTGCTGCAGGTGTTCTTTTCTCTTATCCCCAATTCCGCCGAACCTACTTGCCACCTATTTGTCGCATTTACTCCACAAAATTTTGTGTTTTTATGTTCATACTATTTTTTATCTTTTTCTGTTCCCTCTTTCACTTATGTAACGTCATTAAAGAACTAGATTCTTCCCGTCAGTCCTCAACTTTTATTTTTCGACCCATTATTTTGTGAGTGGTAGATTGGTTTGAAAGAAGGGAGCGTACCTCAAAGAAAACAGTTAGCATTTTCGTCAATTCTTTCTTTATGATTTTTAAATGACATTTCTTCTTCTTCTTTTTCTTTTTCTTTTATTTATTTATTTATTGTTATGTTTTTTGGGAGAGAAAGAACTTGTATTAGTTTAGAAGAAATAATAATTACATTTTAGCTCAGAATAATTTTTGATGTATTTAAGTTGCTTGCGATTTTTTTCTTTTTTCTGATAAGTAAAGGGTAAGCTGTTATATGTTGTAAATTTAATGACGCTATAGAATATTCATCAGAAAGTATAACATGCACTTCTGGGACGCATTATTTTAGGCGTTTATTATTATTATTATCATTTTGATAGCGTTTTTTGATCTCTAATTATTTTGAACTTGCTTAACTATCAGATTTCCAAAACAAAAAAAAAAAAAAAGCTTTTTCTTCTTATTCGTTTAAATGCTATTTTCTGTTGTTGTTTCTTATCCCACTTGTAGACATCTAGACCATGCCCACGAACCCGTATAGACTCATGGTTGAAGGATAAGGGCACAGCTTCTGTTGTAATGGAGCACCCGTAGGTAGAAGTCTGACTTCGTGATGTGTTACAGTCCTACGAACTGAAACCTGTGGCATCGCGCATCAGAGCTCTAGACACTCAGCCATTCAGGTCCCAATAAATTTAAAACTTTTCTTGTTTTAGAATTTTCTTTAAAATTTTAAGAAAATAGCACTTTTTGAGGTGAATTTTATCTTATTTTCCAATTTTGCGTCCTTTAAAAGCGATTGAACCCCCCCCTCCCACCCCACCCTCAAAAAGAGGGAGAAGTGACAAAGACTATTAGTGGATTCCGAAAGTATTAGTGACAAAGACTTAAAAGATTTCGAATCACTACAATCACCCATGTCACAGCCTGGACTCGAATTAACGCTGATACTGAGGGTTAGAACGCTAGTCATTTGGCCATCAGGACTTGGCCATCGTCATGGTAAAAAAAAAAAAAAATTGTATAAACTATTATTTGGTTACCTTTTCTCTTGAATTTGAATTTCCTTGACAACTTTTACTTTGTTCAAATAATAATTTAATTTAATACTATTCTGGGATCATGGGTAAATCGGGAGGCCTAATCGAAAATTAAAATTAACTATTTAGTTATACTATTGGTTCCTGTGTTATGTTAAGAATTTTAATATAAACGTCAGTATTATCTACCATTACAAAGAAATTTATAAAATTTTAACTTAAATGAAGAATAAAGCAAATTTATTTAATTCTTATAAAAATAAAAAATTGGGCTACGATTACATCTTGTTTGTTACAATAAAAAAACTAAAAATTGTTGCTGCTTATACATTTGATATACTTCACTCAGAAATTTACTTCAACACATACTTATTTTTATAGTTTTGTCTGAATTGGGCTTTCAAATTGTAAAAACTCTAGGCTGTTGGCCAACAAATTATATATACCTATTGTTATCACCCATATAAAGGTACTGATCTTTTCTATTGCAAACTTCATAGCTCTACAGAAAAAGTTCGATTTGAATGTTTTGTTTGAGGTCGTTGAACGTTGCTGGCTTGTTGATTTAAACCTTTGACTTAAAAAAAGGCCCCAAAGAAGAGCGCCAAAAGGTGGTGAATCCGGTGAACGCCCTCAAATATACGTATTCCGAGATTTTGTGGTTTGAACGAAACTTACGACATTGATCATACCGGGTCTTTGAGTGAATTTCAGAACCTTTTTTTCTATCGTGACTGAAGACGATTTTATCCTAATATGATGTAAGTGATATTAACAAAGACATGCTGTGAGAAAATACAATTGCGCAGTTTGACCGAAATGGGTTGCTCGATTGATACTGACCGTACGCTGTTGATGAGAGCTCAGTTAATGGAATACTATGTGGACTACATTGAAGTTCTTGTTAAGGATACCAAAATTGCTGAAGAAGTTGATCGATGATTTTGTAATATCATGACAGACCAATACTTGACTCGTGACACAGTAGTAATGTGCGCAGCTCGAATCTAATGGTGGTATCTATTGCAGTCACTGCTTTCAGGAGCGAAGAGATTCGATAGAGATTGTGCAAAGTGTTAAATATCTTGCATCAATAGTTAGGCTGCCTTGTGGGAGTTTTCCGGTTTTTATTATATGACAGGTAAATGTGGTACAGTGACTCGCAAAAGTTCTATCGGAAAACAATATTCTCCACTCAGGCCTAGTCGTTGTGTGGCAAGCATAAGTGGAACAGGAGGCCAACCGATGTCCAATATATATATATTAGGCAAGTGCGATAAATCTTACTAAATCGATATTAACGCGATTTGATGACTAACACCGAAATACAATTTTCTTCGGTACTTTCGAAGCTGATCGGCGAATCTGAGCTATGCGACAGAGAAAAAGCTTAGATTTCGATGTCCAACAACGAAATACCGATTTCTAACATCAGAATAGCTGATGTTCAAAATTCATATATAACTACTTCGGAGATCCGTAGCAACTCTCTCTAGGTAAGTTTATAAATACAGTTACATATCTTAATAATATATAGGATTTATTTTTGTGTAATGTTTTTCATTGAAGTGGAAAAAAAAATCTAAACTGAAATAAAGGGATTACACAAAAATGAGTGGATTTCCTTGGTTTTTTAATATTTAAAAGCATTTTTATCTATTTTTAAGTTTTTTTTGTTTCTTCAGTAATTTGGAAAAAGATAAAAGAATTATTTTATATAATATGAATTATAATGAATAATTTTTATATAAGAAAAATGTTTAACGACAAAATTAGAGTAAAAACTAAATCTGGTCAAATATATTACAGACGCCATATAAATCAGATTTGTATTCATAAATTTTTCCATCAAAACTTATGCCTTTAATGAAAAAAAAAAAAAAAAAATTATGCTTTTAAAATTTTAAACTTATTTTGATATTATCCAGGGTTTCAAATTAATTCCCAGCATTCAACTATCGCACTCGAGGAAATTGCTTTTATTTATTTTTTTGACTTCCTATAAATTTAGCATATTTAAACTTATAGTATTCTTTTTTCTTCCTTACTTATGTCATTTATATTCATTTTAATCACTTGATAGTTACTATTTATTTATTTATTGTTTGATGGTTTTTTTTTTTTTTTGGAGAGGGCTATTATTTTTAATAACTTTTGCATGTTGAACTAACTTCTCTGCATACCTATTACACTATATATATATGTGATATATATATATATCAAATATTAAACACTTCATACATTCAAATCATATTTGTTTATCATAAATTTTTTTAAAGAACTTATGTTTTTTTTGGTGAATTATAAATAAAATTTTTATTCTAATTAGTTATGAATATATCTTCATTGTAATTAAGAATTTCTGACAACAAATTTTTTTCGAAAATAACATCTCTTTTATAAGATTTTAAGAAAAGAAACTAAATTAAATGCACATTTAATTAATTTAATCCCGTCCAATTAAAATATTTCATTTTCTACAGGTAAAGAAAATTTAGTGCATTTGTTGGATATAAAAAATATACCACAGAAATGTAACATTTTTGTTGGTAGGTCTCCCGACGAATATGTTCTAAAAAGCACAATACAAATTAACGCAATCGTTGTTGCAAAACAATCATGCTCATAACTTTTCCACACATTGCAAAATTAAAAGTTGTTCAATTTAACAATTAAAATTAACCATTAATTTACATTTATATTAACTTCCACTTTATAAGCAGAGACAAAAAAAAAGGTAGCGAAAAAAGTGGTGGCGTACTTTCTAAATAATAGGAATGTGCTTGCAACTTAACCTTAGTGAGGGTATACATTTGCGATGGGTTTTTCTAATATCTGAAAATTTATATATTTACACACGCACAGATTTATATATTTACGCGTATATTATATGCAATCTATTATCTTAAAGAATATATGCAATCCTCATAACTTCCTCAAATGTTTGGCAGTGGTAAATAACACAATAAACAAATAATAATAATAGATTGATGCACATGACAATTCTAATTGTTTTTATTGCCTTTTAAAATTAAAAATCAAAACCGTAATATTTTTTAGTATTCAAAATAAATATTTTCATTTGCATAATAAATAAGGCACTTAACCCTCTGAGACCGAAGCCCGTGTTTCTTCACAAACTTGTGATTAGCGTTTTTAAAGAGAATGCAAAATCTAAAAATATCCCCTTTAAGGAAATTATACTTTTTTTATATGTTCAATATAATAAGCATTAGGTCTTTGGCTTATAGGTCATGTTGCTATTAATATGTAAAGAACCGTATGTAATGTAAACTATAATTTCAATTGAGAGAATACGCAATTAGGTTTTATTTTTGGCAATTCTTTGTAGTAATCAGGTTCGTTTCATTCAAAGTTATCATGGAAACGAAACCCAGTTGAATAAACGCGGACTCTAGAGATTAAGTCAAAACAAACAATAATTTTTTTTTATTCAATTTTTAATCCAAGCATTTCAAAACATATAGAAAGATAATAGCTGCGCAAAATTTTTGCTAAACATAAAAACGCATTAAAAACGAGAATGTTAAACAACAATCAAAAAAGCAAATAAACCCACGTTGAGAATTTCAGGGTGTTTGTTTCCTTTTTGAAGAACAATTCTGATGCTCTTTATAATCAAAAATGACATCCACACTCATAATATCAATCAGCAAACAAACAACAATTGTTTTCCCATTTTTTAAATTATTGTTATGGTTTTCAAATGCAACGTTTTTTTGCCTGAGGTTATTCGAGTTCATAGTAAAAGAAACAACGTTTTTGAGAATGCAACACTACACCATATTGTGCCATCTCTATTCGGTGAACACCCAGGATTAGCATTTGAAGAGTTTCTGTAGTGAAATCCAAAACTTAACGTCTGCGTGAAGAAGTAGTGAACTGATATGCTAAATATGCCACTGATAAGCCGAAAGAAATATGTCTATATGATGATAATAAAAAGACCTGTCACTCATGTATACCAATTAGCAAAAATTATTATTTCCTGTTTCGTTTTTAATCTAAGTATTTTGACTTATGTGGTCAGATAGACAGTTTTAGTAAAATTCTGCTTTGAACTTGAACAGTCCTAAAAAGCAACAGTGGTCGGACATACCAAACAAGAGCCAGATCCGTCTTGCGAAGTTTTATTCTCTGCAGCATTACGCAAACCGCGATGTCTATCATATGTCCAAACCCCTAATTTGGTACATCTGAAATACCGATAAAGACGTATTTGGCAGAAGTAATATTCGTAGCCCCGGGGAGCGTCTCTGGTGCAAGGGCGGTGCCGATCGTCGCTAACGGGGATTCAAGGATGACCTCCAATAAGGACGCTGACGCATTGGAGGTCATGAGTAATCCTTATTAGCGGCGGAATTTTGCGGCTGAAATGCCGGAGAGGAAGATGGATCCTTTTTGTGGATGGATAGATGGGACACACCTTCTCTCCGGCTTCCCCTGATTGGATCGGATTATTGTTGTATAAGCTTTTTTATTCGAAGGATTTTTGTTTATGATCTTAAGGCTATGAACAATAGGGTAGATATTTGGTATTATATTTGATGTTATGTAAAGCATTTGTGGTCGTTTTTCTTGAAATTCCATCAACAATTAGTTGGATATTTGTATTTTGCTTGTGGATTTTATTCTGAGATTGAATGATTAAAAATCTTTAGGAATTTTTTGTATTTAAAATTCAATGCATGGAAGACATAACCGGGAGAAAATTATTTATTTATTATTATTATTTTTATTTAAATATAAAATGTTTTAAAGATTCGTCAACTGTAGTTCAAAAGGGTAGCATAATAGTAAAGGTCAAAATACAAAAAGTGAGATTCAATTTACAACCCCAACAATACTACCCTTGTCCACTATTCGCACATTTTTTTTTTTTTTGGTCTAATGCAGCTGGCAAATTCTTAGACAGTTGTCTTGATGCCTTAAGGTGCAGCGCCGCACCGACGTTACTCACTTAGCACTACCCAGGAGGTGCGTTTAGCTTGAAGATAAGCTACTGACGCGGAGGTAATACCCTCGCAATGTTCATGTTAGACTGGGCCCTTCGGTTTAAAGTGCGCGGATTCCAAACCACTACAAACATCCATAATGCATCCGACTCGAACCCCAAACCTGGGGTACAGAGCGCTAACCACTCGGCCATTCAGGCCCCGTGTATAAAACATTTGTCTCCGGTTTTTTGAAACTTCACCAACAATGCACTGGATATTTTTATTTTGCTTAATGAATTTTATTCTTTGCCGTTGAATAATTAAAAATGTGAGATTTTTTTTGAGATTTTTGTTTTTTAAAATTTAATGTATGGTGAGACATACGTGGAGAAAAATTGTTTACTATTATTATTTTTATTTTAATATAGAATGTTTTTATAGATGTCAATTTGTAGTTCAGAAAAGGTAACATAAGGTTCATCGTAACATAAAAACGATGGCTTTTAGTTATCAGTCAAATCTCGCCATTATTTTTCATTTTAAAGCTATGTTTTTCAACAATTTTTACGTCCATCTTGAAAGTTGTTATTGAGCTTTCATCACTTTGTTTTAATGGCAAATCATTTAAGGACGGCAAACGCTAGTGTCGCCATGAATTTCTGCGGCTTTTTATTGAAGATGGCGTGATTTACAGGCTTGTCACCCCCATAAGGTAGGTAATTACAAATTAGACAATTTAAGTTTTCTGATTAGTTATATGTACTGCTAAGTAATACTGAGCAGTAAAATAAGCGTAATGAGTACCTATTATGTTATCTTGATCAGATTAGACCCATATGGATTTTTAAAGCGAAATTATAAATCTGCCAACAAATTTGCTTTATTTAAAAAGAAACGAAACGAACTTCAGTGCCAGCTCAATTTTCGCAAAGCTCATAACCAGAGAAATTTAAGGTCATCTTTACGATCAAAACAGCTATAGCACTTTTGGAAAAAAATTAAAAAGTTACGAAAATAATGCGATTATGTTTATTTATTTTTAAATATAAAAATATATTTCAAACCAACAAGAATATTACCAATTCATTTATCCATTTGCCAAATAACTATTTTCAGATTACTTCAAAAGTCATACTCTATTTTGCAAGGTTTTTATTTGTGCATTTTTCTCTCAAGTCTTAATATTCTTTGGTAATTCTTATTTATTAATGTCAATTTAAAAATACACTGAAGTGACAAAAGTCATGGGATAGCAATATGCAAATCTTTTCAGATGGCAGTAGGCG